>WTSP01005399.1:0-12309 GCA_025331215.1 Actenoides lindsayi | reverse complement strand
GTTCCAATCCCCCTGCCATGGGCAGGGACACCTCCCACTAGAGCAGGTTGCTCAGAGCCCCATCCAGTCTGGTCTTATCTACCACCTCTCTGGGCAACCTGTTCCAGTGTCTCACCACTATATATTAAATCATATTAATATATACTATCATATTCTAAATAATTTCTTTACCATTTTGTGTTTTAAATGTCAAAGGCTTGAAATCATCTTTGTTTTTACCTCAGCCAGCTCCAACTTCTAGCTTCTTAAAAGCCAAACAGTTGTGTGAAAAAGAAAGCTAAACATAGCAATTACACTGTTACATAATATGACTTGCTCATACTGCAGCCTCTTCCTTGGGTGGAAGCTGAAGCTTACACAGGTAACAGAAAATAGTAGCACAGCACTGGGTCAGTCACTTGCAAGGCATTTTTAGCCTTTCACAAACACATCAGGCCTAATTCTGACAAAGACATAAAGGCTCTCAGCATGCAGGCATTCATGTGGCTGCTAAGCCATTCCAATAGCCCCTTGCCTTAAAGGGAGCAAGACAGCTTTTCCACAAACTATGACAAGCTAAGTAGTCCTCAGTCACCAAGAGGTCACTAAAAATAGATTTTAGTACATTACCTTGACTTAAGTAAAAACAGAATATTAATGAGTAAAAATAAAAGTTAAAAAAAAATAAATTAAAAACATCACCACCTTTGACAGTTTCCTTCTATCTATGTATTCAATTTTGATCATGTGTCTACCTTACCCAACTCATAACTTGAAGGAACTTCTGTGGATACACTGCATCTTCCTCTTCAAGTAATGCTAAGTAAGACTGCACCGCATACATCCGTAGCTGATTATCTTCTTTTCCATCATCAAATCCTAGACAGAAAACAACATATACTTTGCATGAAATACAAACAACACCTCCCATCAAATATTTCAAGCTGCATTTTAAGGAGATTACAAAAAGATGGTTGAGGAACATATCTAATTTTTCAGAGCATTCAGGGAATTACTCACCTTCAGCCAACAGCCTCAGAAAGTTGTTTGGGATATCAGGATGCACAACGTCACCTCCAACTGAAAACACAGCATTCATTGTCTGGATGAACCACTCATTGTCAGGGGCATACGTGTCCACATGTTAAGGAATGAAGTGCTAAGGCACAACTTTTCTTTCTTTTTCAGTGCGTTTCCCAAGGAAACGGATTTTCCACAAATAAACTACCCATAGTGCTCTCCCCAGTAAGTCGAGGGCATGATGGTCAAATGTCAGCTCAATGTCACTGAAGATGTTCCTGTGTCTTTTATAAAGTGTCTCCTGTAAACGCTCAGAATTCATATTGTCAGACAAGAACACATACTGAAAATCAAGCAATGGGAACACTCTAACAGCAATATCAACTATATGCCAGATCTCTAATCACGACTTCCAGCTTTTTGGCACAGCTTAAGAATCTTTTGTTTACTTCTATTAAAGTGTGTTATTCTTGAAATCCATACAACAAGGAGTCCTCTGATAGGAAAATCACTCTCGCAATTGCAGAACAGCACTCAGTGTAGCCCCGAGGCATCTTTGTCCACGCAGTGGTGTAAGACTTCAAAGCTTGAATTTAAAAACACAAGGTTTTAATGCATTTTGGGTGCCGTTACTTTCTCCCAGTGATGTACAAGAAACACTGTGGTCATTTTTATGTGTGTTTTCTTTTGCATATTTTTTTTTTCCATTTGAAATAGTGGAAATCACAGCTGTAACACCTTCAAACGACTATGAAAGGTGCTTTGAAAGCATCTCTGAAAAATGATGCTCCATTTGTCTGAACTTCTACTCCAAAGTTTCCAAAAAATAAAAGGATATTTCTCAGCTAGTTCGGAAAAATAAAAGGATATTTCGCAGCTAGTTCTGCTACTTTGCCAGCTAAGTTGATGATAGCATATTCTTCTTTGCTTTCTTTTAAGTATTCAAGCATCTTCTGAACTATGACAATTACATTCTGTCCATTTGTAATCCTATAGAGAAGCTCTAAAGTCTGAAAGAGAAAGCAATAAATATACTTAATGGGCTCTGACAACTCAAAAAAGGAAGAAGGCAAACAGAAATACTTCAGTATGATGCCAAACTAAGCAACTGTCTTTATTTGGCAAGTCTTAAATGAAATAAACTGCTTATCTACACAGCTTTTCACATTACTATTGTGAGAGCAGTTACAAATGGTAACTGTGACATACTATACCTTTTACGTTCTCATTGTAGAAAATCTATCACCCATCTGAAAAATTAATTGTTGACATTTAAAAATTCACTGACCTCCCTTTTAATAATGGGATCTGGATGGTCCAGACATTCAATTATTGTCATCTGGTGTTGAAGTGCCAAATTAGGATCCTGCTGGATAACATAGGTTAGAGCCTTTAAACCTAGAACATAAGTGATTGGAAGGGATGTAACAGAACGCAAATTACTGTGACCCGATTGAAAACATTTCAGTAAAATCAGGCATCCTTACCTAAGTATTTCAAATTAATTTTGGGTGACAAAACAAATTTTCCTATGCACTTGGCAGCCTTTTCAAGTAGTTCAGATTTGGGATAAATTGTATAAATTGTCTGGACACATTCAAATAAGATGGCTGCAGAGGAGAAAAAAAAAGACACAATTAATGTGTATTAAATACTTTTATAAGCACAAAAATTGTTAACAAGCAAACATGCTCATTGACTGTATCAAGGAACTGCAGCACTGTCCCACTCCTGCTGAATCTAACCACAGAGTACCTACTGACATAAATAAAACCAGGATGAAAGACTATCTCCTTTACTATATACGGATTTTTTTATTAGCCTTTGTCATTGTGCATACAATTTTCTATCCTTAAAGTTTTCCCAAACATGAAGTCTCCTATTGTTGCTCAAGGGACTGGACTGGGATGGTCGTTAGAAAGCCAACAGGCAGCTAATAAGGGATTTGAGACAAAGTATTTTTCAATAATTCCTGTGATTTCTTAGCTACTACCAACAGCCAACATCATCCCAATAAGTTTCTTATTAAAAAAAATCAACTTTGTATGGTTGTTTGACAAGAAGCCAGAAGCAAACTGAACAACATACAAAATTCATTAGTTAATCTTCTGCAGCATCAATTCACAAAGACTCAGACTGAGTAAATTGGCATTTAAAATCATGGTTTAATTTTCAGTTGTTCTTTTAATTCTAAATTAATTGTCCAACAGACAACCATCTACTCTTCTTAAGCATCACAAAAGTAAATCTGAGAAAGACTAGCACATCAACTCAGTTGACCCCAAGAAGCAAGAAACATGCAGTAATCAAGGCCTTTGTGTAAGAAAGAGCAGTCACCCAATTACATTTATTTTTTTTTTTGGTCTGGGATCATCAACTACAGTTTTATGAAAAGCTTATTGTATGTGAACAAAAACAACATACCTAAATCCTATGTCCTTGTACAAATAATAATAAACTGCCCACTGTGGCCCCTTAAGTGCTTAAACCAAATTCAATGTTTAACTCCTCCCAACTGCAAGTGCAAATTGTCTGTGTTACAAGGCAACACAAGTCCCAATATCTTGTATGTTCTTGCCTAAATGAATAGAAACAATAAATTGAATACACTAAACCTCTATCAGATGCTTCCTCATTTACTGTTTATTAAAAGAGACGACTTCCCCAAAGCTTCCCCTTTTAGGGCAAGTGAAGCTTACACAATGCAAAATTATCACAGAACATGTATCTAGCAGGCATTAGACATCTACAGCTTTAGGCCACCTTCCTTTCCCCAGCCACGCCACACTGTTGTTTTAAAGGAGTCTCCATTTTCTTTCTAGTCAATTAGCACAGGTACTTCAGCAGCACCTAAGGGAGTTTAACAATAAAATGATGAGGGGAGATTTCAGTAGTGAAACAGCTCTTAAGTTAGGGCTCTAGAACATTAGAGTGTCTAGAACATCATGGGTGTCTGGGGAAGTATTAAGACCTCAGGAGTGGAAGGCAACGGAAAATCAGAATTGCTCAACTTTTTATTAGAAAAGAAAAATTAACAGTGCAGTTATTCATTCTGCTTTGTTCTAATACAAATACAGCTTTCTCTACTGAGAGGATAACAAAATTAACATAGCCTCCTATCACCTTCTAGAAATTTTAAATTGAGATGTGTGCCAAAACCATCTTTTCAGACGCACCACTAATACTGAACTCTGCAGGTGTGGTCTTCATTAACTGTGGCTAGAGAAAAAGGTTTACACAGATGTAAAGAACTGATCCTGTCACTCTTGCACACTGTTTATTGCCTTTCTCAGGGCAGTGAAAAGAAGATCTAAGCATTTCTAATAAACAGAGCTGGATCACTAGGACTTTTCTTTTATAATTTCTTTCAACTTAAGCAATATTCAGTAAGAGCTTTCATGAAGAAGCTGATTTTCTGTATGAAGAAGCTGACAATACAAACACAGGATAGAGGCTTTTGAGTCAAGATGAATTCCCAGTAAATAAAAATGTTTTACTTCAATGATAACAAAACTGCACTGTACAGCAATGTATCACGTGTTTCATGATTTACTAGCTGAACACCTAAGAATACAGTTATTGTTTATTACAAATATAATTAGCTTTTTCAAAAGTACTGCATAAATACTTTAGCATGATCAACTATTCATATTTGCAATTTTACCAAATACTGATAATTACATAAAATAACCTCACCCACCATATGTAATATTATGATTTATCTCTGCTCTTCTTAAAGATTCATCTAGAACATCATACATCAATTCACTTGTCCTATTTAACAAGAAAAAAATATTTAAAATTCTTTGTAGCAGTAACAAGCATGTAGTCTTATTTTGCCAAGTAGATCAACCAATAGTACTGAAATCTGTAACACAAATTAGTCATATCCACATTCACTTTAACATGGAAGAGCTCTAGAACATGTTTCTAAATAGCATCTAACAAGATGTTTGAAGCTTTCAAAAGAATCATTTACTGCATCACAAGGAAAAAAAACCCAAAAAAACAAAAAAACCCCCAAAAACACTTCCCTCACTGATGGTTTAAAACAAAAAAAGATCAGCAGGAGAAGGATCACAGACACTAGGTCCTCACAAAATTATGCCACATTTTAAACTATTGTTACTCTGGATTTTCACACAGTTGTTTGGTAGCCTAGAAAAGAAGTCCCAGCAGAAATATATTTCAAGCACATTTCACAATAATTAACTGTTTAGCCAACCCCGAGACTAAGAAACTAATTTTGCAGTTTAAAAATTATCTGCTCACTGTACTAGTTAATAAAAAAGTGTTAAAAGAAGTTCAACACCGAAATCCCCTTACAAAAACATATTTAAAAAAATAACAAAACCAAAACAAATCAAACAAAAACCAGAAAGCTGTCTATGAGGTACACATCATTATATTCTTTATACTTTCAACACATTAAGTATAGAGAAAGATCAGATTATTCTGATTACCTTGGATCATCTTTTCCTAACAGCCTCAATATTCTTAAAAGCTGAATTTGTAACCATGGTGCTGGCACACTGTGATAGTTGAAGTCAATAGGAAGCTTTCCTCCCACTACCTGCTTTAGGATGGTCACAAAACTCCCAGTCAAGTCCTTGTATCCAGATGAGTTTTCCTACATAACAAAAAAGAAATACAGTTCAAATACTTTGGTACAGCACCTCAAAAGTAAAAATAGTCAACAATTTGAATAAGATCAATATACCTACACTGATAATTTCTTTAAATCAAACTTGTACTCATCTCAACACCTGTAAATTCTTCATTTTAAACTAATGCTATTTTCTCACACATTTACAAAGGGAGTGAAAGTAACTTGAAGGCAACAGTAAAAAAAACCCCAAATATTTACAAGCTAATTTCAGCAAACCCTTTAACATATCGGAGAAGTTAGACCATCTATCTAAGGATGCCAATGGATTATGCAAGAAGTGGATCTGTCAAGCTAAATGGAGAGCTAGCACAAAGATAACAGATATCTATGATCACATAAATTAACTTTTCTAACAAATACGGTTTTTTGTGCAAAACAGAACTGTACACTACACAGTGCACTGAAAATTATATGTAAATTGATCCTAAATTCAGTTGTGCCTACCTTAATCATTTGAAGGTAAATATGCAAAGAAGCAGCCATGACTCCAGCATCCCTGTCACATAAAGCTTTCCGGAACTTATCGTGAATATGCTGAACTTGGTTAGGAGCAATGACATAGAATTTATATAAAGCTTGAACAGCTTTTCTTCGGATTATTTCCCTGAAGACAAACGAGATTTACACAAAAGAAAATGAAGCTGCTTGTGTATTTTAAGTACTTAAGTTCATGCTGTTTTGTTAACTCATTTCCACAGCAATGTATAACTATGTGGCCAACCATCAGAACACAATGAGTTGGAGAGAAATGAGAACCCATGTTTTACCCATTTGATAACAAACAACTTTGCAAATGCCACCTAAGGAAGTGACAAAGCAAACTTAAAAGCATAGCAGGGCATGATGTCAGATTGACAATTCAAAAGAATGGCCATCAAATAAACAATGAAACTGGCTACTGCTAATCTGTTGGGGTCACACATGCAGCTCCAAAAAAATACCTTTCTTGAAGTTACTGAGTCAGTTCATTCTGTGGTTTTCCTTTCTAATACAACACTTATAAAGTTATCCTCTGTGTTTGGGATATTATAAATTAAGAAGCAGACAATTCAGAAGTACTGATATCTGCAAACAGACTTTTACTGACAAAGTTTCTATAAATAGCTTTATTTAAGAGAAGTATCAGTGAAGTACTTCAAGGATCCTCATCTCTTTCTCCACTTATTCTAGAAACACTTCTTCATTCACATATTTGTTAAAAGGACTCCAGCAGATAAATTCACTTACATTTAACCATCAAAACTAGTTGTGAAAAAAGTTAATACCTATGCAATACTCAGTCAGGACTACAAATAAATGAGACAAGAATCCAAGAGAAAAGCAAGCAGAGGAACAATTTGTGAAGGTAATTACTAGAAAGACCAACTCAGAAAAAACCACCAGTTTACTAAACATAGCTACAAAATTAAGTCATTCAACTGTACAAGGCCATTTGAAATTCTGTAAATGAATACGTACTTAGAATGCTGAAGCTTGTCTTCTATAAGGGGAAGAACAGCTGGAATCATCTCCCGTGGAAAGATCTGGCTGACAACAGTTAATGCCATGCACACCTCTACTAGGTTAGTGCTCTGTAAGTCCTGTTACGAGCATTGAAATAAGAGAGCAATTTTTTATTTAGACTTCTAAATTCTGCACAGACATACCTCAAATGTTCCACAAGCAGGCTGGATCTAGCCCACCTACAGCAAGCATCCTGCTGCCAGCCATCCTTCTACCTGCTCATCTTTGAAAAGTGTCAGCTCTCACTGAGCTAATCTGGTGGTTTTTTTACACAGGAGTAAGGAACACACAGCTCCTTACACTTGCGTTATAGAACTACATTCATGTTTAACACATAGAGCTACAATCAGTGTTTATTTACTGAGATGGTTTGAAAATTGCAAAGCTATGCTAAGTCCCCAGTTGGATCAGTGAGATGAGTCACTTCTCACAGAACTCAACAGTATTCTCTCTCGTGACTTGGATTTAGTTCAAAGAATTGAAAAGAAAAAAAGACCCAGTTCAATAATGCTGCCAATTACATATTTGCACACTGGAAAAAGACATTACCTACTCCCTAAGCAAATTACATGTAATATTCTACAAACGAAAGAATAAAAATTCACAGTCTGTCCCAAATAAAATTAAATAGTAGATATAGCTCACTGTAAACATAAACCAAAAAACCACGGGTGAATTACTCAAACACAAGACTACAATTATTTTTCAAAACAAGTAAAACATGTAAGATTTCCAGATGACATCATTATTTTCTCTGGCCACTTGTCCCAGACAGGTTTCAGTCCTCATTTTGGTTTAGTTCTTCGTGGACTCTTATTTTCACCTCTTTCTATAGCCTTGCTAGTTTCAAGTCAGATTTTTAAAGATTACAAAACACTTTTCAATCACGACTAAATTAGCATCACCTTGAGTCTATAAGTTATGCACCTTTGGCCTACTGTAATAACAGGGTAATTGTTACGCAGAAAGAGTGGTAACAACTCTCAGATGCTCCGTGTAAGAGGCAGCAATACAGAAGATGACACCTAGGAAATACTGTTTGGTAACAGATTCTCAGTGCCACTCCAAAGCATACTTCCATTTTCTAGGAGAAGTATTAAAAGAACTCCAAGAAGCCAATTAGATACTTGCTGTGAGCTAAAAGAAAATGTTTACATTCAAATATGCATGCATGGCTCCTCCCAGAGTTAAGAATGCATATAACAGGCATAGTTTAGAAAGGAAATTTTATGATATATCTCCTTTGAAAAAGATTTAAAATACTGCTTCAACAGCAGGAATTTCAAGATTAAATTAAAAAGCCAGGGAAAGCCATTTCTAATTTTCATTGCTAACCAAAGAAACAGTAACTTTAAGACAGCAAGATAGAACTAACAAGTACATAGCTAGATGCTGTATGACACAGAAATGCAAAGAATTGGTCCAAGTTTAGTTTACCTCCAGACCTCCAAAAACACTGTACCTTCACAACGGTGTTCACGAGTAGAAGTAGCAATTCATGATTTTCATGTAGAAATAAAGAAACTGCCAAGTAACCTATAAAAAAAAGCAGCCTCCATTACTACTTGCAAGCAATAAGCAACTTCCAAGATAGAAAACTTAAGTCTTAGATTACAGACAGTCTTAAAAAGTGACAGAAACCCCCACTGTTGGACAACAGTTGCTCATGTTTTACATACCAAGACTTTCTTTTATTTTCAGGTAAATCAGTTATATTTACATTTCAGTGAAGCTCAACAAAAAAAAACCCTTGCTAATAGTTCACAAGCTGTGAGAAATAAGAAAACATTACAATACTGTTATAGCTAGAGACCAGCCAAAAGCACCCTGAGAAATCACTTTCTGAAAAAACAGTATCTCCTTTGCACAGAGAAAAGTGTGTTACTTCTAGACTACACAACACAAATGCACTTCCTTGTATCCATTTGGCTTTTTTCAAAAATAAGGTTCCATTTCAAATAAATTTTATATTCAACTGGGACACAGAAGAATAAATTCACCATCATATGCCAAAAATTCCTTTTTCTATTTCTTAATAAGGACGAAACAATTCCAGAACCCCAGAAAAGAAACCTGGCCAGAAACCTTTTTCTCCAAGATCCCTCTTCCTTTTAAATTGAGACTTAAAATGGGGGTGGTGGGGAGGATGTGCCACAACTCATGACATTATTTGAATTACAGAGATGGATCGTAAAAAAAACCGTCTTGGTTCATTCATGGCTCAGGGATCAAAATGAACAACTTAGATACAAATAACTGTATTGTCTGGGGTATCAGAGGGATCTTTCTGCTTGTGAAACTATGGACTGGACCAGCTTAGCACACCTACAAAATGTAGCTTGCTCTCATCCACTGAGGCTCCCATTGTGTAAAAGAGTAACCCATGTTCATTGGATCGACTGACAAAAATTCCTTAATACAAACTTCAGTATATTGCACCAAGAACAGACAAGGTCATCCTTGTGTATCACATATAACTGCAGAACAACAACGACAAAAAAATACCCCACTCACTCTTTATAACATCCTTTTACCAGATCAAAGCTTAAGGGCACTTGGTGTCCAGAGAACATTAAGCCACCTACATTAAGAAAAAATAAAAACATGCTGCTTCACCAAAGCCTTCTCTAAAAGAGCCCTAATATGGAAAAGCCTCAAACCAATTAATAACAAGACACATTGCTTCTTGACACTTACAGAGGTCACCAAATTTTCTTCAAAACAGCTTACCACCTGCCCTCCCAGGTTTGAAGATAGAATTCCTTTATCTCTACCAGAGCACCTGTGCACTGGCTTTCATTACTCAGAGGTAAAGCAACTCTAAATCATGACTTGCAGCACATTCTCTCAAACTCCAATACTTGAGCAGATGATCCGGATGAAAGTCAAACAAAGGATACCAAACAAGCATATCCTGCAAGACATTGCCTTCCTTCTCTGTATGCAGACATAGTATTGCTTGGAGTTAAACCACTTTCTCTGCAAACAAGAAGAAATGTCTTCACTAGGCAGTTGAATCAGCAACTGCAAGGAAATTCTCCAGATGACACAGGCTGACAGCTACTTGAATCTAAATCTCCTGGGCAAAAGTTAATAGCCACCCTGGCAGGCAAGGAAATGGCAACGGCACAAGATTTCAAAAAAGGCTGAACTAGCCTTTCAGATTTCCTCAGGAGTTTCTGCACCTATGCTATATGGATTTCCTCATTTGCCTTATTGCCTACAGTTGTTTCTAAACTAAAAAAATCCTACAAGCATCAAAACAAAAAATGCTTGTCTGACAAATGTCTGACATTAACATCTTTGTCTACTCTTGTACTACTGTACTTGAAAAAGAAACCAGATTCTCAGCTTGATGTGTTCACAAAATTTCTGGTAAATTGTTTATTGGTGCCACAATTCAAAACAATGAAAGAACAACTGATGATTTAAAATAAATTAATTTCCCCTGCCTTCTGTTCTACAAGCAGATACAGAGCAGCTCACAAAGCAGGGATTTTGTTATTTTTCAAAGAGGAGAGACTATGAACAAAAACCAAGAAAGTAGAAGAATATTTTAAGTAATATTTTGACATTAATAATTAATCCTACAACACTTTCAAAATACCCTTTGAGAATATTATTAAGGCTAGAGCTCCATGCACATACCAACTCTTTTCTCCAAAAGGTTTCCTTGCTGTGCAAGCTTGATTGCATGGATATATCCAAAGGAAGACTCGTACCCCAGCATTTCACAATAGATGAGTCTCACCATACATTCTTTCATGAGTTTCTGAAACACCAAAAATAAATTATTGGGAGACATGGGACTGAGATACACATTAACCAACTCAGACCAGCATACATCAACCCCTGCAACTCTGACATGAGCAACAGCATGTACAACAAAGCACAGCTTCTTACACATCACAAATTCTTTATAAGAGCAATGTCAACCTGCAAAGAACATTATTTGATAGAAGCAGGTCATCACCCAGATTTTTTTACCTGTATTATGTCAGAAACTACAGAATGACAGATTCTGGGTACCATATTGTTACAAATTATTCAAACAGAAGCACAGTGTCCTCACTAATATAACCATGCTGCAAAACCACAGGCATTGGTACCTTTTAATGCCAATGATTAAATATCTATAATGCAGAGAACCTATACACTCTACCTGGAAAAAGAAGTGAGAACACTGTTTTTCTTCACCTTTCATCTGCTGTTCCCACAGTCACTAACCACTAACAGAACTTACAAGTGTTGTGCTGGGAGCTGAAACTGTTGCTTTCAAATTGGTTAGTTCCTGCTGGATTAGTTTTTCTTCTTCCTAGAAAAATGAAACTTACTTTAATGCCGCATAAATTCTCGAGGCAAAACGTTCCTCAAAAGTCAAAGACACGTTAATTGACTAGGATTCCAGAGTTTCCTCGAAATCAGCGTACAGCAGGCAGGCCGGACTGCTTGGGTCAGGCGCCCAGGCCCCCCCAGAAGGGCACAAGGCGGCCGCCCACGAACACGCGCTGCAGTCACGCGTACCCCGGATTCCGGAGCTCAGCGAGGCCCAGCCCCGCGGCTGACGGGAGAAGGCACCGCGCACCGGGCCCACCACACCGCGCCCCTAACCGCAGCGGCCTGCAGCGCCCCGCCGGCACCGCGCCGGCACCTCAGGGAGGTCAGGGGGCAGGAAGGGAGAAGAGTAAGGCCCGGCCCCCACCCGCTTCGACGAGGCGGGAGGAGCAGAAGGCCCGGTCCGGCCCGGCCCGCCCCGGGAGGCCCCCCGCAGCCCGTACATGCTTGGAGGTGAGAGCCGTGATGCTCCGGATGAGGCTCCCGAGCCGGGAGGTAGCCGAAATCCTGCCAGGGCCACCGGCGCCCCTCGGCCCGACGCCTGGGTCGTGCTGCCCCAGCAGCCCAGGCAGCACGCTCAGCGTCCGCTCCACCACGTCGCTCATGGCGGCTCCCCCCGCCGCCCGATCCCCGCCGCCCGCCTCGGAAGACCCGGAAGGGAAGGGCCAGGCCGGGCCGCAGCCCCCGTCGGCCTCGCGACGCAATTCCGGGGCACGGCCGCCCCTCAGCAGGGGGCGCTGCAGCCTCCGCCGGGAGCCGAGGGGGGCGGGGCGGGGGGGGGAGGGAAAAGCTCTCGGGCCCGA
>WTSP01005398.1:0-72673 GCA_025331215.1 Actenoides lindsayi | reverse complement strand
CCTCTTTTTGTCTCCTTTTGTTTTTCTCCTCCCTTCCCCCCCCCCCTCTTCCTCCCCCTCTTTCTCTTTCCCCCCCCCTCTCTTTCCCCCTTCTTCCCCCCCCCCCCCTTTTCTTCCCCCCCCCCCCCCAACTAATGTAATTAGACATGTTCTTTCAGGTGCACTGCAAGGAATTGACTCAGCAGCATTGTGCCCCACATTTAAAACAAGGTATGCTTCCTGGGTTCCCACATTAATCACTGCAGTTCAGACCCCTCTGGAGCCCCAGGGTTCAGTGGTAAGAAAGACACAGCAGCTTTCTCAAGGCAAGGCTCCAGCTCACTGCAAACCCTCCAACTCACACAAAGATTCTCCAAGACCAGGTGGGAAGAAGTGCTGGTTTGGAGGGTGAAAGGCAGTAGCACAATTAATTGCTCATTTTAAATTCCACCATTTTAAAAAGAAAGAAGAAAATGAAAAAATAATTAAAAAAACCCAAAACCAAAACAACAGAGTCTACAGATACTAGTAGCTACCTGACAGGGTATCTCTAGGAAGCGACTGGTATGTGGGTCCAACAAATGAGGGTGTATGTCGGACATGGTCAACAAAGCTAGCAACAGCTTACCTGAAGGAGGGACTGCAGAGGTTGGAGGTGAGGCCCGACATTAAGGTTCCCTGTTCCCACGGGCAGGCTGGCTGCTAGGGGATGTCTGGCACCCCTCTCTTCACCCCAAGTAATTACATGCAGTGGGAAGCTCCAGGAACCTTCCCATCCCACAACTCATTTACTTAACCCATGCACGGGGAGCTGCCTGCAACTCCTACTCCCAGCTGCATCCCAGAGGTCCCCATCTTACCCCGAGCCAGCATGCAGACCAGAGGTAGTAAATGAACTGGAACTCCTCAATATATTTGTGTAATTTTTCATGCTTTGGTCATGACTGGAAAGGTTTTTCAGTTAGACAACCCCTCCTCATTAATTAAGCTTAGGAAGGAAGAGAACTTTGGAGATGAGGACAAATACTTGTCCTTAAAAAGCAAAGGTTAACCCTTTGGGAGAACCCTAGTTACATTTCCATTCAAAGATGCTTTTTATGTTTGTTTGGTTTTTGTTTTTATTTTTTAAACCAGTAGAAACATACCTTGCTAGTAAACAAACAAAAAGATTAAAACCAGGTACACCAAATTGACATCCTACCCTGGTTTATTCTTCCTCTGCTTCATTTCCTCATCAAGGCATCTATGAACAAGGCATTTTACTTTCTTAATGCACCTTTATATCACTATCTTACATGAAAATTCAGTCTACCAGGCTGGTGTTTGTACAGACCAGCAATCTCCAAAAATGGATAACAAGCAACATTTTAGTGGAGTTGCATGGCTCTACAAGCAGCATCACCCTCATCTCCCCTAAATAATCTGTGCTGAGACTGGGGTGGAAGTATAGGGGGGAAGTTGTGTGTTAGAAAAAAATAAAAAAAGGGGGAAAAAAAAATAAAAGGAAAAAGAGGACCCTACCTCCTAAGGAAAATCTGAATAAAGTAGAGATAAACTGCAACCACGTCTCAGAGAAAACAGCAAGAAGCCCATTAGCTACAGAAACATCAAAAAAACCTAAACGAAATCTAGTACAACAATGTAGAAAACAAAGTTTGGAGCTTTGAGGAAAGAAAAAAAAAAAAAAAGTCTTAATTTTGTTTCTTAGCAGTAGAAATTTGTTCCCAAAGGGCCAAGCAGATTTCTCCCAGAAAACACTCCATGTCTGCTATGGCAGAGATAAAAGTTATCTTTGTTTAAACAGAAGCCAAAGGTTAAAGAAAGGGAAACCTCATGAATAATAGACCTTCAGCCCTTCCCAGCAAGAGCTAAGAGTTCTCCTGACCCTCCTCCTCATACCCAGTCACATTCAGGGCAGCTAAACACCAATACTAGCTTTGCTCAAAAAAAACCATGAGGCACTTACCTTGCTTCTGTGCAGTGATGACAAGGACAGGGAAGTCTAGGACCACGGGGAAAGTGCCAAACAGGAAGGCAGATGGAGGCTTCTGTGTTGGACCTATCCTGCAGGGCAGGACACCAGTCCCTTGTTGTGTGCTTCAACCCCAACCAATATATTAAAGAAAAAAATAAATCTCCTTGTTAGAACTCATACAGGATACCTCTACTTGTTCAAAGCAGAGAGAATTCAACTGCTGCTGGATTTCACTTCTAACAAGAAGAGAACTAATGGTTTGGCCTCCTCTACTAAAACCCATCTGCTAGAGAAGGCAGGGAAGTCCCTGCATTTTCATCCTGCCTTTGCCACTCATGCAATGCCTGGATTTCAGATACATCCCTTTGCCTCTGCCCTTGCATCTGTAAAGCAAGAACCTCATAACCAGACCTTTAGCAAAGTTTGTATCAAATGGAGCAAAACAGAGAAACTGAGAAACCTTTTAACAAATATAAACCAAGAACCTTCCCACACAGCACCCAGACTCCCATCTGCTGCCCGTTAGTTCTCAGTCTGTGCAAGTAATTATCCCCTGATTAATTTTGCTCATTTCCACAGCCCTTCCCACCTGAGAGCCAGAATCAAGAGCTGGGGCTCTGTTTGGGGTCCCTATGAAACCCTGTACTGCAGGAATGTGCTACAGAGCCAGCAAGGCTTCCACTCAAAGCTAGGCATAATTTAAATATTGTCCTTTGATGGGCTGAAGATAAGCATTAAAAGTTGTGGCTTAAGGATGAATTTTGTCAGCAAGCTATTTCCTTTAACAGACACAGGGAGATCCATGTCTGAATGAAACAGCTGCATACATTGTGTCTAAGATGAAAACAACGTTCTGCCCCTGAGCTCCAAGAAATTCCTCAGCACAGCCCTTGATTCAGCCACAAATTATCCCTAGCCCTTGTGTGCCTCCTGCTCACCCTGCTGTTCTGTGTCTAACTTCTCTCCCTCTTCCCTCCTGCATCCCTGAAGGCTTCACTTTGAATGCTGGCTTTCCTGGCTTCTTTTCAGTTGGCCTTATTTAACTCCTTCCTTTGAAGCAATCCTCTCCTGCCCCCTCCTTCTCCTCTGAGCCATGCTCTCGCTGTCAGGATGTTGCTCAGTTAAGTAAGCAAGTTTATGGCCAGTGTTTCAGCTCTGCACTCCCTTTCTCTCTTGGACTAGTTATGTCCAGACATGGATTATAAACTCTTAGATAGTAGGACTGCCCTCATACTTTTTTTTTCTTTAAGTGAACTATGTTACCTATGTTGTTCTGAAAAAGTGTTTTATTCACAGTCTTTTTAAGAGGACCTTTGGATATAGTAACCTGGTTGGCTTCATGATTAGCTCTTTACCATTGCAAGGTGTGGGGAGGATGTGCTTGTGTTCCACCAAGTTGCTTGTTCCCCCAGAACAACCCACGAAGTTTCTCACCAGCTCTACAGCGACTGTGTCACTTAAGGAGCTGCATGCTCTTGACCAAAGAGAAAGACCCAGAGCTTAGCAAAAAGTGGACCCAGAGTCCAGCTCACCTTTAAGACTTGCCATCAAGATCCACAGAAAAATGCAGCTACAAAGAAATTTGCTGAGACACAGTGGGGGCAATATATCTTTAATTTTTTTGCTTTTGTTTTTTAGTATTACAGTATATTCTTATAAAAAGATACAGATAAAAAGGACACTACAGGATTTGTACATTTAATTCACTTATAGTCCTGACTAAGAAATGAGGATACGCCAAGGCATTACAGCAGCAACTGTACCTTCTAGCTTGGCAGGCAGGGGTGCCTCCCAAAGTGACCTGTGAGTTTCAAGCTGAGCAGGCTTGCAGGGGAGAAGAATGACTGATGATGGGGATGGCTTAGAAGAGAGATGTTGAGCACTGAGCAGCTCAGGTACCTGACGTTGACTTAAAATTCTCCTAAAAACTGCAAAGGTTTTTAACAAGCTTGTTCAAGGGCAAGCATGAAGTGGCAGGAATGGCTTGTCATAGAGGCTTTTCTAGATTGCGTGGGTGAGAGCTCCTAGTGGTGATCTTTGTGGAACACCTTGTAAACAGATGAAA
Organism: Actenoides lindsayi; assembly: GCA_025331215.1. Lineage (NCBI taxonomy): Eukaryota > Metazoa > Chordata > Aves > Coraciiformes > Alcedinidae > Actenoides > Actenoides lindsayi. The sequence continues at coordinate 68,654 of WTSP01005398.1, read as the reverse complement.
CTGCCTGAAGGAGAGTTTTGCTCCAGATGCTACTTCGAGTTACACTGGTGTAAATCCAGGGCAACTTTATAATAGATCCACTGTAACTCGTACATTACCATCCATAACAGAAGACTCTGGTTTGGAAGCATCCAGACTCTCTCATGAAATGAGGTGCCAAAACACCATGCCAGACTAATGGCATCCTTCTCAGCAGGCACAGTGAGCAAAATCTGGTCAACTTCAGGGGATACTGGTCATCAAAACTACTACTTAAGAGTAATAGATAGGGGGTTTTTTATATATATATATACACACACAAATATAAATTCTCTATTTTCAGTTGGCCAAGTTGTGTTACCTAGGTTGGACTCTTCAACCTCTGATAACAGAAGGTAAGGTGGCCCATGGAGACTACATGTTTTGGGTGGTAGGCAACGAGAAATCTATCTCAAGCACAGAAGCTGAGGAGCCATGGCCCAACACACGGTGATTTCTAGAGGCTCCATGGGTAGAAAACCAACCAATTGAAAGATACTTTTTACCCTGAATAATCTGGGGAGGGGAGGTGAGGTGGGGGGGAGAGAGGGGGGAAATAGAGCAAATCCTTCTTCCTTGGCCTTGCAGATAGGAAGGAATGCTACTAGCTCTGAGGAAGAACTGTCACAGCATTTCTCACCAGTGTGTTAACTCTGCTAAGAAGTTACAGAGCATGAACCACTTTTGCCTATCTACCCAAACTTCTATAGCATTATGGACTGAATTTGTGTGGAAGGGTGAAGTTTGAGTGAGCAACTGTGCAGCTTAGCTGTTCTCAATCTTCTCACATTGATTCATGTTGAGAAATAAACAGGTTTTATAGAAAGCATTCTAAGATAAACCAGTATCAGTTCACCACATGCTTTAAAATGCATGCTTTCTTACAACCAGGATCACCAGGGCAAAGTGATTATGACAAAAGCAAAAGGAATTTTTTTTTCTTCCCTCCCTTCCCACACCAAGACTGCTCAGAGGCATCCCCTTGCCTAGCTCAGCTTGCTGCACAATAGCCAAGCCAGCTGTCGAGCCGGTGTAATGCCCTGGCACGGTCTCAATAGTCTTTGCTGTAATGCAGTGTATACATACAAACATAGCAAACTAAAATAAGGCAAAATAAATAGAGGTGTCAGATTTACAGGTTCCCCTTAGAGATTCCTAAAACCTTTTTTTTTTTTTTTTAAAAATCATTTAACCCCCAAACAAACAAAAAAAAACCCCAAAACCAACCAACCCAGAAACGAAACTGCATATATCATGTACATCATCAACTGTACAACTGATCTCCTTTCCCCTCACAGAAACTCCTGACGCAAGCTTCTCCCATGCAAACCAGCTCAGAGTGTGAGCTTTCCTAAAGAAGAGGAAAGATTCAACCAGTGGGGCTAACCATTGCGGAAAAACCTGCCCCACAGTCTCCCACCAGGGCCCTTCATGATTCCTTTTGCTTCCTCAGACATTGTGAACACATTACAGAAATGCTTCTGAAGGGTGCCCAGGCTGTCTCCCTTGAGGGGGAGTCTCTCACTACTAAACACTAGTCCTACTTCTGCTCTTTTAGGGAACCGGTGCCTGGACAATAGCTGTGCTGCAAGGCATGGAAGGGCCTTGCTGCCCTGAAGTCACTTTACCTTGTATCATTGCCCGAGACTTACGACCAGCTGAGAAGAGTGACCCAGACCAAAGACAGTGGGAGGAAGTTCTTCAGTCTTTTCTGGGATCATCCTAATGCCACCTGCTTAAGAACTGCAGAGACACAAAGGTGACAGAGTGAGTGAGCACTAGACCTCTAGGGACAAAGTCTGGAGAGTTAGAAAGTACCTCCTCTTCTAGGTGCGAAGAAGATCATAAAGTTAGCTATGACTATGTTTCTGCAGGAAGCAGAACAAACCCTCAGTTTTACCCTTCTTTCTCACTCCTTCTCCACTTATTTCCAAAGACAGAGTGTTTTCACTTAAAATGCTGCTGCTGGGCACAGGTGCAAGGTCAACAGCAGACCCTAGCTCTTCATGCAATAGAGGTTATGCCTCAATGTTACATGTCATGACTGCTTGCTACGCCTGCTCAGGCTCTGCTAGCACTAGAGGATAAGGAATAAGATCATCTTTTCTCCTTCAGCACTCAACAACTCTACTACAACTGCTGATGAAGAACAGAGTGTAGATGCACTCACAGAACCCAAGAGATGAGAAGCAAGGACAAATTTGGCTTCAGCAACAATCTGATGCCAGGCTCTAGAGCAGAACCAACTTTTTTTCTTATCTTCTGTGTGGCCAGCTTCATCTCATACAGTAGATATATTAATGGGCCTCTGTGCTTGTCACCACTTGCATGAAACCACTGCTTGCCTCAGAGTGTAACTGAGCTTTTCCAAAACCCTCTTCATGAATGTTCACCATGGAGTCAAGAGCCAAATGGGACTGTCCAGATTGCTGAATGGAGCCTTCAGTCACCATCATAGATTCAAAACAGGAGTCTGGGGGACTGGAGTGCTGAGAAAGTTGAGCTGCAATGAATGAAGGGCATGACCCTGAGCTTTCTGTCCATCCCAGTAAGTATACCACAGCTGATTTACAGGAGTTGCACAATCTCTCATTACTTGTGTGTGAGTCAAGGAGATGGCAGAACTACAGAAGCTTTCTTTGACTCTCAGTGTGGTTGGAGAACCACGTACCATCATACAGGATCTGTTTAAAATGGGGTTGAACTGTGTACACAGATGGACAGAGGGCTTATCACTCTCTCTGCTTTTGCTACATTTGTGGCCCAGCAAAGTGACTTCAGTTTCAAAAAGCACAGCACAAACCTGGTTTGACAAATACGGGGGCAGGTGGAATGCTGTATTTATATTCAAGGGTTTTGCCCTGAGGTATTTCTTCTCTGACAGCACTGTCATGCTGACAGTCTGACTTTTCAAACAAGTACCTGGGGAGCAAGCAAGCAGACGTAAATTGGACAGAGCCATGAGTCACATCATCTTGCATCAGGGCTGACCTTGGCACTACACCTGAATTTCTGGGTGAGTCCTAAACCCAGGGAGAACAAAGAGGGGGTAAAAAACTTGGGATGTTCTAATCCCTAAAAGCATCATCTTTGGAATTCAGGAATTACCCAAATCTAAACTCAACTGTATACCAATTTGGCACATATTACCACCTCTCATATGGCTTACATGGCATAGGTTATATGGCATGCTTTAAAACAAGACAAACAAAAAGGGCTGGGATATAGCATGTCTACTTCAGGGAGCAGCAAGGAGCTTGTTAATATAATTTACAAGAGACATTTCTAAAAATCCATTTTGTGATTTAAAATAAAAATGCTTTAAAAAGTGAGAGTTTTTCTTAAACTTTCAAAAACCTTTATGAAATACAGTCTTTCTTCTACAAGGTGCTTGTGTTCACTGCAATGGGCATTACTGTTAATAGCTAATCCCAGAAAGGGAGTGGGATAGTAAGGGAGGAGAATGCACCCAGCTCTTGTAAGATACCAGCTCTTTACGATGAGTATTATACAGAGGCGCGGCAGTCTGGAATGTCGTAAATAGGAAAATTCTAGGGTGGGAGACTCAAAATTCAGTAAACAATGAAACATTAGCGTTTAACAATTCTGACTTTTTTGCTTCTTTCCATAGTTTACATAATTATTATACTCTCAAAGTGTTCAGAAAACCACCACAGTTTGCTTCTCCAATATGGGTAGTGTGTAATACTGATCAGGCAGCGTGCATGGCAGAGGAAGTTCTGTTCCGCAGACTTGGTGCAGAGCCTGAGGTTAAATGACATTCAGAGAAAAATCAAACCAAATTATTAAAGTGACAAATAGAGCTTTTTTCGCTTCCCTGGGATTCCTTCACATTTCATGCTGTTGACTATTGATGCATAGTTTGTGGATGGTGTTCTCCCTTTTCTTCCCATGTAGGAGGAAGAATCCGTCACCATTTCTTTATACTCCTCTTTTCTTTCTCCAGGGAAGATAATGAAAAAGGAAGACAAGATCCAAAAAAAACCCCAAACAAACCCATGACAGCCCACACAATCCAATCCCTTTCCTAGAGCCATGAAGACACACAGAATTCAGAATTCAAGTCTCTTCTTGGGGTTCTTTGCTTTTTCACTGTGTGCATCATATCTGTAGCTTAAACACAGCTTGCTTGCTTTCTTTCTTATGAATTAACCCATCTCCAAAGCCTGCTTGGCTTACACAATTCTGTGTCTTCCTGGAAAGATTCTCAGTTTTCATTATGGGAACCTCCACTGGTTCCTCTCAAGTGATCCCTTCAAAGTGGAAAAGGCTGTGGGCTCCAAGGCTCTCCTTTGACACCGTTCATATCTTACTGACTTATGTGATCCCCCTAGGTCAGAGTGGGGCATGTACACTGAAGGTCAGCCTGTTAGACAGAAAGACCAGTTCATGCCAACAGCAATCACAGCTAGCATCAAGTGGAAAAGAAATCTCATTTCTTGCAGCTGGTGAACCTGTTTGCATTTTGCTACTTGTGACTTCTGGATGATACTAGGGAGCGCCTGATTTCTGTTGGGCTGTATTAAGAAATCTTGCACAAACAGGTAAGAAATGTTCACTTTTTCCCTACCACCCTCCAGCAATGACAACAGACTCCACGGTCATCTACTCGTAATCCCAACCTGGCAGTGGTTTAGTTTTCTAAAGAAAAGCCAGAGCTTCTTCCCTAGAAGATGCATTTCATAGCTTCAAGGCTCAACCATCAAGAAATTCTAGAAAACTGCTTCTAGAAAAGACTTTTGTAAATTATTTTATGTTGATCCCGATTCTCAAATTTCAATTTGCTCTAGAACCTCATTACTTCCTTCTGATCATTACTTGCTTTGGACAGTGTAGGCCACACTAAAATACTATACAAAACATGAGATCAAAAGTATTTTTCAGGTGCTAACCAATGGCTTATAAAATCCAATTCTGTAAGGGAATTGGAAACCTCAAGAACAACATCTTGACAAGCCCCTGAAGGCCAGTCTAGATCTTGAAGAAGCAAGAGGTGTTTACAGAGCGGCTCTGAAATCAGTCTTGCTTGTTATCAGCAAGATTGAGACCATGACTAGATTTTACTTTGGCACACAGAAAATTATCTTTCTCCAGCTGTGAGGCAGTCCGCAAGGCCCAAGTACTTTCCGTCATCACCATGAAGCCTTTGATGACACAATAAACTCCCAGAAGCAAATCTGTCAGCTTTGCATGGACCAGTCACAGGCCCTGTTGGCTTCACAGAGGCACTTATATAATGGTTCAAATGAGGAGTGCAGAAGAGGGATGAGAGGAAAGCTGATCATGGAAAGGTAACGTCTCTAGCCACAGACCAAAGAAATCCTTTGGGGCAGCTGTCAGCCAGGTGCCATCGCACACATTCATCTTCCTTGTTTTGCACTTTTTCATCACCTTCTTTTGGTTGATTATTTTTCTTCCTCTTGTAATTAATAATTTAGCTTTGTCACCACCCGCTCCCGGCTTGTCTCTAAGCCTTGGTTCCCCGAACGCTTGCGGTTACGCTTGAGCTTGGATAAGTCTTTGTCAAAGACTTCACCCGACCTTAATGCTGACACCAGGTCATCAAACTCCCCACTCTCTTCGGAAATGCTTCCAGCTTTTGCTTTCTTTTGTCGCCTCTCTTTTTCCCTCTGCTCTTTTAGCTGTGGAGAAAAACAGAGAGCTTTAGGATTAGCTAACTAAGATGCCAGATCACTAGGTACGCTGCCAAGAAGTAGTTAAGATGCATCAGGACAGTTTAGGGAAAAAAAGAAATCAAGAGCTTATTCACAAAGCCATCACCTGTGCCAAGAGCTACTGGCAACCATGCTGGGCTTCCCTTCTTCAGCACAGGCAAGCAGAGAGCAAGAGATATAAGGAATAAGTAGCATCATATGTTTGTCTCACAAAGCACTAGCACCCTGGAGCAAAGCGGACACCTGGGATCTGTCTGTGCTGATGCTGTTTCACACTGATCTTACAGTAGGATAGTTCCAGCAAAGTAGCTGTGCCAAATGACAGTCTAAAAGTGATGCTGGATAGGTAATTACCTAGCCTCTGGGGCCAGGCTTGCAGTCACCTTAGTGTGGCAGCACCTACTATGCTGACAGTACATAACCTAGTAAGTTTAAAGCTAGTTTGGATGTGCCTATACAAACCACAGTCACTAGTATAGTCACAAACAGCTTGGGGTACACTAGAGGCATAGCTAGCTAAATTGACAGGCAGAAAGGCTGCAGCCCTGTTGAAGGAGGAAAAGAAGAAAGGAAAAACTCTAGAAAGCCACAAGCTAAACATACCGGAGAATGAAAATGGTGTGAGATATCAAAACGTCAACATCAACCATATCCACCAAACAGCTCGTGTTTGGATGGAGGCAGCGTGTTGCAGTGATGGGAAGAGGAAGGTGCATTGCCCCGACTCTGGAAAATGAAACTGGTACCTCCAGGGAGCTTGGTGAGCCCCCTTCACTGCTCAGCTCCAAGACTAGTGGAAATGGCAAGGGATGGGTACAGCTGTCTGGAAGCAGGTTGCTCGCTCTGCGTGCTAGCCCCACATTGCAGAAATACTCTTTTCATAAGCAAACTGCAATCTCTCTCGTGGTGTATCAGGGCTATGAAAACACCCTAGTGCTTTAAGAGTGGGTTTCTGCACTTTCCAGGCTGGCTGAGAGGAAACTGGAGCCTAAGTCTTGGCATTTTAGCCCTGTGTCCAACAGTAAGGCTGCTGGCATCCTGATGTTTTCTCTCTCTACCCTTCCAAAAGTCACAAACCAGTGCTTTAGGCACAGCAAACGTTTACAGCAGCAACTCCCCACAGCGAAGCCTGGGGCTATAGCACCAGCTGGGGTTAAAGCAACGGCTGGGGGGTAGGAGGCAGGGACATCTGAGCCATTCTCAGGCGTCACGGAAAGGCTGAGGTTAGAGGGGGAGGCTGGTTCACATGACCCCCTGGACACACACAAGTCTGTCTCACCATGTCAAGTCCAGACACAGCCCCAGTAATCAAGGCACTGAGCCTGGTGAGAGGAAACACTGCCAGTGTGAGCTGCAGCAGGTGCCAGAGCACTGGCTGTTTCACCATACGCAACAGGCACTCAGCTGATGATGAGGGAGTCTGAGTGGAAGCTGACCAGTTGGCAGGACTGAGGGAGATGTGGCTCACCCAGAGCTTTTGCACAGAGCCTGCAGCCCAAAAGCAGGACAGTCTGGCACTGGGCAGGTGCCAAGGCAGAACAGGCAGGGCTAGGTTTGGTATCTGAATCCAAAAGAGGGTAATTTAGGAGCCAAGCATTATGCCCTTGACAGCTGACTGGGCAGCCAGCAGGAAAACTGTCCTTATTTGTGAAGAGAATGATGACAAAGAGGTAGCAGAAAAAAGACATAAAACAGTGACAGGATATGAGCATTGAGTTTGGTGCTCTCAACCTTTCTCTCTTGAGACAGGAAAAGGCAATGAAGGAAAACCCTTCCTGTGCCCAGGTCCTCACCATGGCCTCCATGCGTGCCCTGCGCTCCTCTTCTTCCTTTTTCTTCCTCATATTCTCCAGATCTTGCTTGGCCTCAGCAAATGACTGTAAGAAAGTGTCAAAGATGCCAAAAAATTCATCTGGCTGCATCTTGCCCTCGTTCTCTCCAAAATGCTTCAGTGCCTTGGCATACTGTCAAGGGGGCAGAAAACACAAGAGCAATAATTAGGCAGGCAGTTTGGTGAAGACAGCAAGGAAAGTCGATGAGTTTACACATGTAATTCAATATCCTCTGAGCATTCATGTGCAGAGGGCAGAAACCACCCCCTCCCCAGCAACAAAAGTGCCTCTCCTTAAGGAAGGTGGCTCTGTCCCTGAAGAATCTGCTCTTCTGGATATTATCTGGGGAATACCGGGCAACAGCTCTGGAGAGCACTAGCTGTCCACTTACACAAAAAAAAGACAGCCTGCGGGTGATGGAGTAATTTCAGAGGACCATCATCTGGTCACATCTCAGCTGCAGCTGTGGGACACCAGGAGCATGAAAGACGGTGGGCTAACTGCCAAACAAGTAGTTTTAGCCCATCTTTTCCCCTTCTACCTTCCTCTCAAATCCACTTTTAAAATGGCTGGGTTTAGAGGGTTTTTTTGCAATAATGTTACAGTCTGTCCTCTCAGGAGCCATTTGCCCTGTCATCCAATACTCTGGAGTCCTCTGAGCCAGAGTGTTGCCTGGGAGAGAGGAGTCTATGGACAGACATGGCATGGGAGAGGGGCAAGGAAAGCAGCCAGGACTCCCGGGCAGACTTAGAAGAGAGTGAATACATCACAAGTGGCTTTTATTTTAAAAGGCAAATGTTGAGGCTGCAGGACGCATGTGGAGGCAGCCAACTGGCAGGACTTCAGTCACAGGGCAGTCCTGATTGGGATATGGTAAATTCACAGCAACCCCTGGCTCCTGGAAATCAGTCCTACAGTAGTTGCACTCTCTTCTTTGCTTTCTCACACACAGAAGCATACCTTTGTACTCACCAAAATGCACTCAAATGCATGCACACATAGTCTGTCAACAGCATATATGCACGTCCACTAAGTCCGATCTAAGTTTACACATCCAAAAGCCACATCATTTTCCAACCACCTTCACTCACGCACCTCTGTATCACAACAGGCAGCACCAGCAACACACTCGTGATGGCACTGGTGCCCTGCTATATGGTTCCTCCAGCAATCCCTGCTGGTACTTTAAGACACCACCACTGTGCAGCAGAGCATCCTTATAGACCTCAATGTTTACCAAACAAAGTCAGACTCTCCCAGGCTATGGACTGACTTCAAACCCTCTTGTGTGTGTATTCAGCTCATACTTACACAGGCCAGATTCCCTTTCCTTAGGTGGGTGCTCTTGCAGAATGGAAAACACCTTAAGAACAATTCAAGCTCCAGTCTTAAGTACAAAATGAGTTTGGAAGTAGGTCTTATAAACCTCTCTGGCCCTGTACCAGATAAAGCATAAACAATGTCTCCCAGTCAACTGCAGGGGGAAGAAATCTCCAAGGAAAGCAGCTTCCTTCTGGCACAGCCTGAGAGATTCAGCATCTCCCCTCCTCTGCTTTCCCTGCCAGGCCCACAAAGCAGTTTGAAGCAATAGCTTCTTTTTTTCTTTAAAAAGGCTGTGTTCTCAGCCAGAAACAAACAAAGAAACCCAAAGTATCTGGGGAAAAAAAAAAAGTGTTGGAAGAAATGCAAGTTGCTTTGAGCTACCAAACATGGCAGGAGTTGAAGGAAGCAATACAGCAGCAACTCATGGAGGGACTTGAGAGTATGGAAACAGCAACAGATTACTTCTCTGTTTTTAACTCCTTTTCTCTGAAACCTTTGAAGACACATACACACAAGTATGCATACCTACTCCCTCTCCCCACCCCTCTCTGAATATATGTATTTTCTCTGTATATAATGTACACATAGTCTGCTCGAATATTAGGAAAGTGCAGCAGTCTCACAGTAAGCCACACTGACCAGCACCAACTCTTCAGCAAAGAGAATAAAGGCTTTCAGTACCACAGAAAGAGATAAATCATCTCCATGTGCCATATTTTCTTGTCTTGCCTGCTCCAGCATGCCAAGAGAGCAGTAGTGCCAGAGAATGACTTCAGCACTGGCATTGCCACTGCTGCTTGAGCACATAGAGTGTCTGAAGTTCATTGCTCACAGATGTGCTACCTGGAATCTCTTTACTTGTGGTTAACTCCTGCGAAAATTGAAAATAAGGCAGTGACTAGAGCTGTCAGCTAGAAGGAAGGCTCATCCTCCTCCTGTGAAACCTGAATTCTGAGGGCAGCCCACAGGAGATAGCTGTTGAACCTAGTGATGCACCACCTCTGTCCCGTGTTCCTTCTGTGAACAGCAAAGGTGAGTGAGGAGGCACACAGGAGATGAGACGGTTTGAGCCCAGGAATATCCATAGAGTTTTCCTAGTCTTTTAGGGAGGCTGGGGGTTGTAAAGGAGGGGATACTTGCCTTCCTACATATGTGAAAGTCTCCATTAGAGGGTGGTGTTGTCTGCAAATGCTCTGCACATGGCCTGTCACCCAACTACCAATACCAGCTAGTTCTTGTCACACTGGCAGAGAGGTTTTTGCCACTGCCTTCCCGTTGCCATTCAGAGAAGAAACAGTGTTGCTGTACTGGAAAGACTCAGCAGCCTGGGAGTCTTCCAGAGACACTCAAGAGTATAAGGTGTTGGTGGTCTCTAAGCAGCAGTGAGGAGGAGGCTGAGAACAGCCCGTCTTTGGTGCCCTGTAACATGGCTTGGTAGGTCACAATCACTTACTGTAAAGCGGTGAAAGGTGAAAAGCAAAAATCTGTGAGCTAGATGTACTAAAATAACTACAAAAGAGAAAGCTGCAGTTCACTGAAGTAAACATTTTCCTTCTTTTCCTACCTCCTCCAGAAAAAAAGCTGACTGAGCAGTGGAAGGTAAGTCAGGAGACGCAGCCTCTGCTTTCAACTCTGCCCATGATGTGGCTTGGGAACTCATGCTCCCTCTCTGAGCCTTTCTTTATCCGTTCATTACAGAACGGAAAGTGTTGTCCCACTAATATGATATAGGAAACGTCAAAAATAAAATATCATTTGTTTCTATCTGTAGGGCACTACATCAATTCAATGCACTATTGTAAAGAGAACCGTGCTGTCTTTTCACTGTTTAGACTGCAACACACCTCTCTGTTTTTATACTTCTTCTCTGTCTCTGTAGCTGTTTCTGTGATTACATGTGCTCCAGTGCTGAGACAAGGGATAGCAAGCTGCTGTGGGCAGTCTCCCCAATCCTGGTATAAAGCCTAAGCTCCTACCTGCCCACAGTGGGTAAAACCACACTGCCTGCCTTGCTCAAGGCATAAGAGGCAGTACAGCGCAGATCGAGGTGCTCAGGACCCCAGCCTTCTCTTCTGCTCTCCAATGCAGGATTTGTGTCACCCTGTACAAAGCACATAACTGCTCCATGGGCAGATTCCCTGCCAGACAGTACCAGCTTTTATGCACAGTTGTGAAATCTGTAGTGAAGTCCTCATGCACGCAAAACACTTCCCAGAATTTTGTGACGTGCTGTAATATCATGGAACAAGAGCTGAAACTTGCTTATTCCTGAAGTCATTTAGGGACAGATGACATGGGCAAAAGCAAGATGGAAAACTGTGTTTCAGCAGGTTTTCCACTGTAACACAGAATGGTATATCTTTTTTTTTATTATTGAAAAAATTCATTTCCACACCATAAGGGCCCCGAAGCTCCATGATATAACAGGTCCACGAGCTCAGTGCCAGCTCTGCTTCTTCTGCCAAACTTTCCACTGAATTCATTCTCTTGCCAAAGCAAATCGTTTAGACAGTTGTTTATTTTAAAAAGCCATTTTAGCAAGGAGAGGGAAAGCGGGACAGCAGCACACACACTCTCTGCTGTGCTTGCCAATGAAATGTTAAACAGTGGCAAAAGAGTTCTGGAAACGGCGGGAATGGGGCTCTATGAGGAGGCGGCAAAACAGCCATGATAAAAATTTCCTAATGTCTTTGCTCTTGGCTATTGCAGGAGGAGCCAATGCACAGATGAATTATACCATGTAGCCATGCAACATGAACTGTCTTCCCCAGAGGAGTGATCTTGAGTTTGCTGTTATGAAGACTGCAATCGTGTACTGAGGCAGTTCAAATAAATGTCTCTTCTCTTTATGGGACAGATTCAGATCAGTTAATAGAAAGAGCCCAGCCAATTTCAGGCAGGGCTGAGCCCAACTCTCCTTGTGCTGAGATGCTCATGAAAGATTCTCCCCCGACTCCTACAGTAACTCTGGCAGCCCCAAAATTGAGATACAGGTGCTACAAACTTTTCTGATATGTTACATGCCAACCTGCCCTGTAGTATCTGAAGTTCTAAGTTAGTGTACAACAGCTACATAATTGGTTTACCAAATGGCTGTTTCTGACAGCAGGCTGTGGTGCCTGCTCATGCCCTTTGTAACATATCTCATCTTGACTGCCTCAGCCTCCATCTTGATCTGTTCCTTATTCATTAGCCCCAGTGGTTCACAGAAAATACCACTCCCCCAAAATGAATGACTGAAGTGAACAGTCTATAACTGTCACTTGGACTACAGGATTCCTGTGTGCTTCATAGCATTCTGCCATTAATAACTACTTAAATGGATTTTGCTTTTCACTGCCTTGGTCTTCTTCAAAACAGTACTATATGTGCTAAGCTTATTAAATGCATGTGGAGAGTCTAAACTCCCTTCTCCATGATGGTAAACACCCTGCTTGAGAGTTGTCATGAGAAAGTCAGGGGATGGACATTTTTCCTACCTGCCTTATCAACCTTCCCAGGCAGTGGCCACCATTGTGCCTTTGTAGAGAGGCTTAAGTTTTAAATTCATCATAGGAATGGCAATACCTGACTAAGCAGGCTAGGAAGGTCCAACACATTTTAAAAACAGGTGTGTTATAAACCCAGCACAAAGTAGAACAGTTATGAAGCAGTCCAGCAATCTAAGTTCATACCTGTCAACATTTAAGTATGTTGTAAAGCTCCATATAGGGCAAAAGTCACCTTTTTCAAATAGGAAAATAAAATTCATACCATGGGAGGTCACTGTTCCTCTCTCTGGGTATTTTTGTTGCTTCCCCATAGGAAACACAGAAAAAAATTTTTTACAAACAAAATTCAACCCCATTCTGCTCTTTCTGATGTAAACCAGTCCATTTTTCAGCTGTTCAAACACGTAAAAACTGGTAAAGGATTCCAGGGCAGAATTTCACTTTCTCCTGCCCCCACCTTCCAGTTTATGGGAAATGGCAGAAAACATTATCCCTTGATCTAATCTATATATTCCCTTATAAAGTGGCATTGAAAGTGAGAAAAACACAAGAAGAACAAGAACCAGCTGTGCTAGGGAGTCTGTTTAAAGACTCTGTCTAAGTTTTCAATCAGTTGTTAACCAAGCCATCTGTTTACTGTATGAAGATAAGTACAGTTATAAGGCTTCCTCTGCAAACATGGATGCCTGCATCTGACAACCTGGCCCTTTAAATTTAAACTACCACTTCCTTTCCATGGCCACTAACTGCAAATGGTCCTGTTTAAGCAAAAAGGCCAAAAAAAGTACTAAATGGGATTGTGAAAAATATCCTCTACAGAGAAGGTCAGCACCACACCTTGGTACTGGACTGTTTCCATAACTGAAAGGAATAAAGAAATTACTTTTGCTAACACTAATGACATTAAAATAAATAAATCAAAACTTCCCAGGTTTGACAAGATAATTTGTATTGTTTTAAATCCCAGTTGAGGAACCATGGCTCTGATTAACTCATGGCAATCAATTAGCCACATCTATATTTAGAAGGATATCCAACTCCAGCTGTTAAAACTAAGACTTCACTTTTATTAATAAATCTGTGAACCAGACCAATTCTTCCAGGACTCATTAGGATATTTTTAAAAGTCTTCCCTCTCCCATTACCTTTTTTTTTCATTTTGCTTTGCTTTGAGAAAACGAAAAAGAAGAGAATAATCAGATGTCCCAGTCCCTCTCTTCCTTTAATTGGCTAGTTATAGTAGGTTTCCATGGTAAGAAAAAAGCTTGTGATTCAACAAGCACAGAGAGCCCATTGAGGTTGGAAGACATTATAGGCTTTGCAAAGCACATCTGGTTTGTTGAAAATTTCCAGCTTTCTTTTCCTTTTTTTTTCTTTTTTTTTTTTTTCCGTCTCTTTTTAAAGAAAAAAAAAAAAAAGAAAAGAAAAAAAAAAGAGAAAAAAGAGAGGGGAAAAATAATATGAGGCAAAGATGAGAAATAGCTCAGCATTGGTAAGGACAGACAGTTCCCTTTTAGGAGTCCAAAAGCATCTTTTTGCCAGTGGAAGAACTAAAGCCATAGGTTGAGCAGAAGTTGGAATGGCATGTATTCAAACATAGTAAGGGTGTGTGAGGAGAAGGTAGAGAAATGTTTCCTAAGCATGTTATAGTCATTAAAATAAAACATGTCTTTATGTTGAGTGCCTACGTTGGCTATGTCTAAAAAAGTGTGCAACAACTTCTGGACATATTGATCCGTCTATTGGGAGATTCCCCAGTTATTCTTAAAGCAAAAGGACAGCATTTTTCCTGCAAGTGGCTGATCAAGAAATGTTGCATTGCTGTGCTGGATGTGTACCACTTGCTGGTTTTTAAGCCCTGCCAGACCTTGTAAAGAATATACATTAGGCTTTTGTCCTAGTGTGCCAAAAGAAAGGACTACCACTATCTATAATAAAAAACCAAAATAGGGCAGTCTAAGCCAAGGACAGAGTGAATTCATTTTCAGAAATGTGCATGTAACTATAATGATATTGAAACATTTACCCATTCACAAAACAGAAGCACCCAAACCATAGAAAATTGAGCTTTTCTCAGTAAATTTGGTGGAGGCACAGAATATAAAATATTGGATTTGTGATTATAAAGCTAGTATGGTTTGAATAATACTACGTTGGAAGCAGTATGAATCTTCTCAAGCAACATGACAACAATGAAAAAATTAGGTACATTATTCTCTACAAAATTTCCATATGTCATTATGACATTAACATGTGTTACACTGCCCAGTTTTGCCCTCTAAGAGCTGTAATAACTACTGACCCACTGGCATTTGCCAGAGCAGCTAGCTCTAGCTGACAGCCAGTAGCTCCTGCTGCTTGCAGCTGCAAGTCAGTCTTACCAACATTATCTCCACAAGAAGGAAATGCTTTGAATTATAGAACATTACTGCAGAGTGACTGGATGAGTGAGGGGTCCTACTGTTCAGATCCTCAGCCTGTATTTTGCCTGTCCTTCAAAACCTAAAGCCTACCAATCCAATGGCACAGGTTTCATTAATAATGCAATAGGTCCCTTAATGCTACAAGGACTGACACCAATGGTGGAAACAATTCAATCCAAAAGAAATAAAGCAAATCACTCTTAATATGCCAGCCAACAAGGCAGATTTGCCATTACATATAATTTACGTTACAACTTGCTCTTCTCTAAATGTTTTCATACACTTATGATCTTTTCATATAAATTCTTCCTCATTCAGCTGAAAAACAGAGGGATTAGTGCCAGACTCCAATCATCAGCAAAGGATGAGCCTCTGTTGTATAAATGTGGTAATGGAGCTGCAGACAGTGAAAGGACAAAACAATCACGGCAGCACCTGAAGAGTAACACACACATGGTGCTAGCTGCATAAGAAGGATTGAAGAACGCTGGACAAATCTCACATGTTTGGGATTTCTATCCTTGCCATGACATATAAGAAGTAGCAGAAAAGCATAAGTGGAAAAGATTGGGTATTTGAGATTACCAGACTACCCAGAGGTGCATTTTTAAAGGAAAGTAATGAAGTACAAATGTCCCCAGCTGAATGAGCAGAGTGGGATGAAGTCAAAAGCACAAGGTAAAAGATATGAGATTACTATCACTAATCACCAAAGGACCTCTTTTTGATAAAGGCAGTCCCTTCAACACCACAGCATGGTGTGGTATCCTAGTATAGATGCTGCTATTGCCACACATGGATAACATTAAGGAAGATTATTAGCAAGAAATGGGCAAGAAAATGGAACCTTCTTTTAATCCTAAAATATGTTCTAAATGTCTATAGACCAGATTAGGAAAGGCAAGAAACTGCAGCCTAAATCACTTTCAGTGTCTATTATAGCTTTCACTAGTCCTAGCATCTGAAATTGCTGCTTCCATTTTGATTCAGGCTTTTGACCGAGGCAGTGACACCACAAACACTTCAAAAGGTATTCTTACCTTGTCTCTAGCCTCGTTGAGAAGGTCTTCTAACTCTGAGAAGCTGAAACTGGCCACAGTGATGAAATCACTCATGACAGGAACAAACCTGTCCCCTGATTCCCGCATGCGTCTCTTCTGATAATCTAGTTCCTGAAAGAGAAGAAGTAAGAGATATAGACAGGCAAGCATCAAAGATTTCTTGCTGACAAGGAAGGAAGCAGGGAAGCCCATCTATTTTACCCCGCTCACATTCATTCAGAGCTGTAACTCAGAGATCACTTTCTCACTAAGTCAAATGTTTTGCCTTTTCATACATGAGAGAGAAAATTAAGGTGGAATGAAGGAAGGTCTTAAAGTTCCCTTTACGCTCAAACAACATCTACACCCAAGAAAGCCATCAACATGTTGAATTTCTAAAGCAACATAATTTAAGAATCAAGTACATGAAATGCTGCAGGGTTTTATTTTCCTATGAAAAATGACAAATAACAGAGAACTTGGATTGTGTAGCAAGTGAATTTGGAATTTTTAATATTGAGTTCCCCTCCATCTTCTCTTCCTGTGGTGACTCAGAAGACTATATACTTGTGTACACATGTGAATAATCTATATAGTTCCTAGCTCTGGATCTCCCCTTTTGTTCTCTGAAAAGCACTAGGTGGGCAGCAAAAAAGACATCCCACTGAAGAAAAAGCAGACAGATGTCATGTGCAACATTTGCTAGCATGCTGCTAACCAATAAGCATTAGGTTGTATATCATAAAAGTCACAGAGTTATGAACTATTGAAATAAGAAGATTTATCCCCCAACCAAAAAAAAAAAAAAAAAGAAGACGACATAAACCCATAGGAAATTAAGCTCTATTTTTCTGCTACCTACAGAAAATAAATTAAAAAAAAAGATAAAAATTTTAAGATTTTTTCTTTCTGGCTTCAGTTTTTTAGTTTTAAGCCAAGATTACCCAAGCTATCTCTTCCCTTACTCTATTCACCATGCTTGTGGCACAGAAAGAGCTACAGAGCTCCTCAAAATGACTAAGTTATAGTAAGACTGGCAGTCTCCCATGCCTGTACTTGGCTTATGTGCTGTTGACAGTCTCATGGGGACAAAGAAATCGTTATCTGGGCCTCATCTTTATTCTCAGCTGAATAATCAGTGGGAATGATAAAGCCTTACTTTCTCTGTAGGGAAAGCAGCATGAAACAGCAGGTCAAGTTACAATCTGACCCTCTGTTCCCTTCGGAAAAAAATATTTTTGTGCTGGCTGCAACTCCAGCTACATGCATGTTTGACGCTCTCTGTTACTGGTCATCAAAATACTGGTTCACAGACCCAAACGGCTATGTTTGTAAGCATCTATGTTGAGAAACAACTTGGGATTTGCTCCACAGTGCTGCTGAATGTGAAGAATTACTTTGGCTATCAACAATCTAAAATCAGATGTGATGTATCTCCTGTTCTGATGTGAATTAGAAAGAGAATGTAACCATTGCAGAAAGATGGCAAGCAGAAAAGGTGCAGGAAAAGCAACAAGCAGATGGCCGGAGAAAAGTCCACATTAAAGAAGTGCTAGTTCCCCTGCTTTACATTACATCCTCTTCTCCAGTTTTCCTACCACTTCACAAGGGACGTTCCTGGGAGCACTACTCAAGTTACATCATTTTGCAATGAGTTGTCTCTATGTTACAATCACTTTGAATTGGACCTTACAAGTACAGGAATTGTCACTTCACATGCTTCTAAGAAACATGCATCATTTTTCAGCCACTCTTTCCCATTCTGTTTTTTCAAGCTAATTTTAGCTGAAAGTTGCTCTACCCCCTCCTTCTCCCCTGTCCACAAGCAGCTGAGTATAACAGTTCTGTCATCTTAATCACTGTTGAAAGTTACTGTTAATGGAGAGCAATATTTTTCAAAGTAAAATTAAGATTAGGTGGTCTGCCATTCAATTTCAAATTCAGTCCTTTCCTGCAGAAGGATTCTTCCAAAATAAAAATAAAAACAAAACAAAACACCATACAAGTAACCATCACGACTATGTAACTAGCCCAAGAGCAATGCCAGAGAGTAAGAAAATCCTCCATATCTTCTAGAAATGGTCTGTGCTAGTCATAACAGCTCAACAGAGAAGCTAGCACTGTCCCTGGTGGGCTGGACTTCTGATTCTCTAGAGAGATGAAATGATTCAGCTATGGCAGTGGTTTCTCAAGCAGTGGTTATGATCTCCTTGCTGCATGAGAGAAAAGGGCTCTGTTGACAGAATTCACTTCCTGATTTGGAGAAGACCAAGAACTGCTTAGCTGTCCCTCTGAGAGCATCCAACACAAAGGCAACAGTGGCATGTATGTCTTGAAGATAAGTATGCCTTATTTTAACAAACAAGCTGCAAGTCCAGGAAGGCAAAGGGTTAGTAGTACCTTTAAGAACATCTGACTGTGAAACTATTTTTAGCTTTCTGTTCTTAAGGGGCCTTGAAGAAACTTCTCAGTCACTGGAGCCAAGGCTGTGGTGAGAACTCACTGGAATGGAATCAAGAATCACACCTTCCCCTCCTCCCCCTTCCACCTGACAGTGATCTTCTTTTGTTGCTGTAGTGCTGCTTTTTACACGCCAGAAAACCACAAATTGAGCAAGCAGACTGGGAGGTGCTGGCAGCCCCAGATGAAACATACCATGGCAGGGTATGACTGAGAAAGGAAGATGGTGATTGAATGGGAAGGAGAGGTTACCCATGGAACTCATGTACGGGAAAGAGAAGAAAATTTGCCTGTAAAGGCAAAAGGACAAATAACCTGATCACAGAAAGAAAAATAGAAGTAGGTACTCACATTTCAATGGGGGGTAATTGTCTGTCCCAGAAAACTAGGCCTCTCTTTGTGTCACGAACTCCATGTCAGCCTTCCCTTTACAGGTGCTTTTAATTCATAAACACTGCGCTCCATGTATGCAGCAATATCTCTTCTCATTGCTGCATTCTTCCCTACCCTAACAATCCAAATAAAAAAGGTTTGGAAACTTTATTTTTTATGGGAAATCACTGGCTAATTACATGATGAACTGCTGGAGACAGACAGGCAGTGTGGGGGCTGCTGAGAGGACAAAGATCCCTTCCTCTACTCCTAGAGCCAAACCGAGCTCAGACCACATGAAAGGAAAATTAAGTCATCACTGTCTGTCTAATAGCAGATGAGAAAGACTGGAGAGTCCCATGTTAGTTCCTTGTAGATAGGTAATCCTTACACACAAACCATACAATGCAATTCCCAACGACTGGTCCATTTGCCAGCAGTGCCAGTGCAGAATACTCTGCATCTGAAATGCTCCAGTAGCATTAAAACTGACATGAGTTCAAAAAGACAGGTGAAACATCCTGAAGATAGGGACAATGAAAAGTGTGCCTAATAAAACCCTGTTGTAAAGGGCAAAGAATAGCTAAACACAGCAGGGACTTTACTGAGTTCCGAAGACCTCTGCCCTGTCTCTCAGCACTACCTTTGCTTTAGTGTACCCAACAGGCAAGAGATGTCAGCACCAACCTGAACACTGGATTTTGTTCCTATACTTGCAGAAAGAGAGAATGATGTTTTTAGGGTCAGAATAGGTTTATCCATGCAGATGATGGGAGACATTAAGGCACAGAGACAACAGCCTTTGATCATTACTTTTTCAATTTATTTGGAAACACTAACTTGCTATTCCTCACATCAGCCCTTGTGAGTGGTAGGTAGTGGTAGCTGCCACTTTGCAGAGAGGAGGCAAATGTATGGGACTGTTCAGAACCACGTACATATGTCAATGGCACAAGCAAGTGGCAAATATGAGAGTTCCTACTTCCTGCCACCAAACACAGTGTCTCACTCTGTGCCTCAGGAAGTCTGGAGTCTTTCCCCAGGAACAAACCCAACACATTAACTAAAGAAGGCTTCCAGGTAAGGGAACCACAGCTGACACATGGACTTGTGACTCCAGGGAGCATTTAGGTCCGTCCCTCATCTTTAACTTTGATAATTCAGTAAATACAACCGCATCAGTGCACCACTTGTACGTTTCTCAGTTAAGACGGAAGACTCTGCACTACCTAAGTACAAACTGAACACAGGTAACCTAAGTCCAACTTAAAAGCCTTTCAGTAACAGCAAGAAAACAAACACCATTGTTGCTTTGCTTCCCAGCTCAGCTCCCTCATCTTTAACTAGCCTACCTTTTTCTTGCCTTCCCAAGGAGTGCTTAGGATAGGTTAGGAATGCATATACAAGTGCACTACCTGTTTACTACTACAGCAAGAGCCATGTGAAACACTTGCTCAGCAGCCATCCATCCCTCAGTAAGAAAGAGCAAAAATCTTATTTTTTCTTTCCATCCATGCCATCTGTCAAATTGTCCCTTTACTTTCCAGGCTGAAATCAAACAAGCTTTTCATTAGGCTTAAGTCTGCTAAGATCATCAGTAGGAGCTCCACATGAGAAGCTTTTATTTGTTTTTTCTTGGTTAATGCATTCTGGAATGCAAAGGCATAGGGGAAAAAAAAAAAAAAGCCCACTTTCTCTTATCATAAAATATATAGTACCCTTGATTCTGAGGGAGATATTTTAAGTATGGTGCTTTGGAAACTTTTAGATACTTACAGCTTCAACAGCTTTCAATCCAGTCTTTATGTTGTTGACTTCCTTCTCCAGCTCTACCAGGCTGCACAGGAGACAGACACAGAGCAGATGAAACAAAAAGAGCAGTGTTACACAGGAATACAGGAACTGTGCAGCAGAACAGACCATTGGCCCACCAAGTCTGGTATCTGGCCTCTGGCACTAGAGATGCCAGATGATTAGAAGTGAGGGGAAGGGGGCCTGTTGATGCTCTGTGCTGCTTTTTGTATGAGATGTAAGATGAGGCAGACCCTGCTCACCTGTGGTGACAGTGAAGATTGGCATTTTCCTGGGAAGAAGAAGGGGATTGCCCTCAGAACATCTGTCTTGTGAGCTGATCCTGACCCTCCAACAACGAGCGTATGCCTCATGGCCAGCTTGCAATAATCAGCTGACAGATAACCAAGGACGCCCAGCTTTGGCACACACTGGGGTCTCAGATTATCTCTATATACAATTCTTGAACCACTTTACTAAATCCCATTAGCAGTACATTTATATGTGATTTTTCTCTTCCTTACAGTCCAAACATCTTTTTCATCTGCATTTCTACTGTATGGTAGTCCTTGCAAGCTTACATTGTAGCAGAGCCTATAACCCTCTGTTAATGTTAATACATGCTTCCCTAGACACAAGTGTTGTACTGAATTTCTGCTCATCATACAGAAACAAGAGTTTTTTTCTAGGACTTGTATGAAAAAAACCCAAATTTTCATTTCCAGGTAACCAATTAGTACCTATTAGTGAGGCAGCAAGCATCTCCTCCAAGTATTTGGTTGAGTAGTAGTTTACATCTCAAAACCACCACTATAGCCTTAATAAATGCCTTCAAGTGTGAATCTACATTGATTTCTTACTTGTCTTTCATTAGCTGGAGTAACTCCCTATACAAAGAATCGTGACTGGGCAAATAACATGCAAAGATATTTTTGAATAGTGCTTTAAAAAGAAAAGAAAAGCTCGTATTTTGGGAATGGCTTGTGTATTACTTTTTCACAAACACCTACAGAACAGGAAAAAAAAAACCATTAAAATTTGTGCATAAAGTATGACACTTTCCAAGCTTCTGTACAAGACTGATTTGTGCAAAAGCTTGAACAACCTTCCTGAAAAGGGCTTATCATAGCCTCTGTGCTTAATTGACTTTGCCTTAGAAACAAGCCTTCAATTATCCAGAAAAAAAAAAAAGCACGTGACTTAGATACACTACCACAGAATATGGTGAGTGAATTACAAAAAACCAACCAGTTTAGTTAAACCGTCTGATTCAGAAATAAAGTAGATATGCATATCTGAGTGAAATCATCAATTTAGTTACCTACTAATGGTTTGGGACCAAAATTATCTGGTGATGTACATCTGAATAACATCAAGGATGTCAGCAAAGGCATTTCAGCTGTAAGGCCAGCCTGGAGTTTAGAAGCCAACAATGAAAAAAACTGATGATCATTAAGTTAACAGAAATCACTGGGAACAATCAATAGCACTGGACTTACTTGACTTTTGCTGCTTCTGGAAGATGATGCAACTCAGAGTGAATATCTAGGATATCTGGATAATTCTTTTCAAAGATCATAATTAAGTAGTGCAACAGTGTAATGTTCCTAAAAGAGAAAAAAAAAAAAGAAAAAAAAAAAAAAAAAAGGTAGAAATGAGAAGAAATACGGTGGTAAGAAGGGAAACGATGGTGCGATGATTGTGACAAATCAGTGAAAAATACTTGGGTAGAAAATGTGCTTGAATAAACAAAACAAACAATATATCAGCAGTTAGCGGGTCTGCTATTAAAAGAAAAGTATCATAGGCTGAAATGAATTAACCCTTTATGAACCATCCTTCCTGAAACTTCAAGCCATATATTATGCCTTGATTTTTTCTGGAAGCACCATCATGCTTGGAATGGTGTAATAGAAAAGAAAATTTTGTAACACAGTATACTTCAGAGAATAAACAACTAATGGTACTGAAGTAACATTAACTTGTAATGGCAAAGTGAGTTGTTCTCACAAGCAACGTGGAAAAAAATGAAGAGTTAACTCAGAAGAGGAAAAGGTTATTGAAGATGGAAGAAGCTGCAAAAAACTCTCCTACAGTAATGAAAGAGCTATGCTTAGGAGTAGTGGTCAGGCTCACTACTACAAAATCAATGGCAGCTTAAGTAGGAGTGAATAGCAATGAGATGCTTGAGAGAGGCAGGAGAAGGTTTAAGAAAATTTAGAAAGTAAACGATGAATTTTGCATGTAGAGAGAACAGCCTGCCATAACAGCTACTTGAGGTGGGTGTTGTGTGGTTAACTGACAGGGAAGAGAGCAGATGGCCACTGCTTCACACAGACTAGAGCCTGAGAGCAGGCAACTGGTGAGAGATCAGAATCTGCACAGGACATTTAATATATGGAAAATCAAGCCAAGCTACATTACAGCAAAAATAATGTTTAACACTAGCTACACGAGTGTTAGCCTTGGAATATAGAAAGAACATTGTGGTAGTCAAAACAGAACTCTGTTAGTTCAAACTCCATTAGGTAGAGATGAATTTCCTATGGCTTTTTATTGCCATCATTCATTCTGTCACAGCCTGAAGTCATTTCACGACAACTATGGTCTCAGCAGGTCTCACAAGTCACAGAAGGTGCAAGTTAGTAAGAAACAGTACAGGAGATGAAGGAACACCTTAGTGCTACTGGAACCCAAAGAGGCATTCTCTTCCCAGTCACAGCTGGATTATTTTCCAGAACCAGTACGGGGATGTGGGGCAAAACATGGGGTAGCACTATAAAGACCTGCAGCCTATGTCCCTAAATAGTAAGTTCCACCCTCCCAAAATCAGCTATTTTCCTTAACTTCTCTAGAGAGAACCAAGCTCACCCTCTCTGAGCTATGCCTTGTGATTCCATCACTGGTGTAGGTAGAAAACCAGTTTATGACAGTCCTGCATAAGAAATATACGCCATGTTTCACAGAAGACATAAAACTGTGATCAGAGTTTTTTGTGTTTTCTTTTTGCAAAACCATGGCCATAAAACTTTGGTATAAAGGGCAAATTCCATAGAAATCCTCCCTCCCCCTCAGTTTGTTTCATTTATTTGTGAAATACTACATTTTGTCATCTTTGCATAGTGTTGCAGAAACACAACCCAAAACCAGATGTGGGTTATCCAAAGAAATAGCAGAATTTGTGTACTGTGTTAATAGCTGGTCTCAACTGCTGCAGGATCTTTTAGAGTGAAAAGTACTACTTAAATGCCAAATAGGACATTATTTTAAATGAACCACAGAGCTAAAACCAAACAAAAAGCCACTTTCATTACTATGATAAGAGATACAGCAGCACAGTAACTAAGTCATTTACAGCCTTCTAGCCTACCTGTCTATGCTGGATTTGGTGTCCACAATTTTGTTGAGGCTGGAGACTTTGAAGCCATAAGCACTTCCCCTTTGGCCCTTGTTCATATAATTCCCAAAGGCCAGAACAACCTCCAGGAGTTGCCTCAAACGCTTGCTTCGGATGAGTTCTTTGGATGCCAGAAGAATGGCTTGAAAAGAGAAAAAAAATAAATTAACAGGTTATTGCACTGTGGCTGTTTTTAATGTGCTTGGAACCATAATTTGTAGTACTCTAGAATGTCCATCTGACTATTGCCCAGGAAGTGCTGCAACACTGTCTGTGTGTATATTGTCCTTCCTGAATCCACACGCCCAGAGCCAGGACAACTGGAAGGAAGATGCACTACATCTAGCCTGTAGAATGCTTCACTGAACCCAGGAGCAAGGCTGTTCTCCTGGACCTCACACGCCAAAAACACAGCCAGTGAGAACAAGGGAGGAAGGCTTGAGCTCATCTGGAAACAGAGAATACACACCTTTTCTCTGTGATAACCATGGATGCAGCACAGAAGCCATACACTCCCCCACCTTATAAGTTAAACATTCTCAGCATATCACTGTCCTGAGGCAGCTGTTTTAAACATGCTTGGGCTCATAATCTGAAGTGCCCTAAGGTACTTCAAGACACATAAAGAAGTTGCAAGGACTTGAGGGTGAGAAGACTGACCTGCACAGAAAAGCCATGAAAGCTTTTGGCAGCTCAGCACAGCCTGGGAGCGCACTGTCACATCTGTCAGGTCATATTTTCAGTGTAACAGTCATGAAACTGATTTTATTAAGTCAATGGGTGCAAGAAAAGTGCCAGACAGAATTCATTTCTTAGCACATGACATGCCTTGGACTCACTGGCTCCATAACGACAGCATGCATGTAACAGCACCTCCTTTGAAGACAAGCCTCTCCTGACCTTCCCTGCCTCTCTACTCAGCTTGTAGCAAAAGCTTTAACCATACCTTCCACTTTTGGTTTTGCTTCTGCCAGCCTCTCTGGAAATTTCTTCTTAAAGAATAATGCTTGTAGCCGCTGCTGATAGTGGTCAATCCTGCATGAAGGGTAGAAGAAAGCCAAGACTGAACTTCCACTGTATTTTGAAGCCCAGGGCCAGTATGCTGCCTACATAACCTAATGGTTGGATTTCGAGTCCCACAACGTCTATGCATGTTGTTACAGACATAGTTCAAACATCTAACACTACATAATTCACCTTGTTAAGGAAAACGGAGGACCTCAGGCATGTGTTGACCGCAACCGAAAAGGAGCTGGGACAGTTCCCATTACTCTCAAAATATGAGAGTCACAGGAGATGCGAGCTGCATCTCAGTTAGCAGAACGAGATGTTAATCCTGGTCAGGGGCATAGCAAAGTTGGAACAAGAAAGAAGGTCAGAGGATGAGAAGAAGGTCGGAGGATGAGGATGAGAAGATGGGATAGCTGAATGGAGAAAGGGATCTATATGAAATCCTGACCTCTGGCTACACTGCATCTGATAGTTGGATCTGAATTCCTTTTTGTGTGAACAAGTTTAGGCAGAGGAGACAGACTTCTGCTTGTCATCAGGGGACTGGTCCTTAAATGACAGCACAGAGAGTGCTTATGGTCAATAAAAAGTTTGTGTAATGAACGGAAACATTTGTAACATTTGTGGGCTTCTGGCAAATGCAGGGTATAATGCTGGCCCACAATCTCTTGCACATTCCCCCTCAGTGCCAGATGATCCATTTTCAGTAACAATTACAGCTGCTTCCAAGAAGCCCTCCATGCATTTTCCCATAATGTATCAAACAGACCTGCTCATTTCAAAGAGAAAACGATCCGCCCGGGCCATGCGCTCAATTTCGTGTTTATGCTCCTCCAACAGGTCGGTATCACTCTTTTCAGGAACAAACTTCAGCAGCTAGAGTAACAGACACAAACCAAACACCGAGATGAGAGATCCAGGGAAAAAGGAGAGAGGGACAGAGAGGCGCAAACAAACCCTGATGGAGAGAGAGAGGCCTCAGATTTCTCTGCTACCATGCGGAAGCATTACATTGACTCAGCCATGTGACTGTAACTTCAAAAAAGTGCAGCTGTGGCTACAAAACTGACCTTTTTTAAACCTTTGCTTGTGGTTCTGTCTTTATCCCTCACTGACCCCATTAGATTAATTTTTAATTCTGTGGGGAATTTCCTATTTCTAAATCCTAAAGGCCAAGTGCTACTGCAACTTACCCAAGGGGAAGTACAGAGAGAACTTGGATTCCCACAGCATTACTTGGAGTTTAGACTGGTGCAAACAAGAGCAGGATGTGTCCCCACTCAGTGTGAAGTACCCATCGTGCCTATCCTAGACTACAAACAAAGCCTCATCTATCTCTCTCGGGTCTACGCTGCGCTGCTGAAACAATAAACAATAACCAAGCGACTGGATATGTGTCTGACACTGGCTGCTATTCATATGCTGACCTTAAAAGCTCATGCTTTGATGGATTTTTGACATATCTGGTGGTCGTTGCATATAAAGTATATATGGTTATAAATATTACCACGGACACAGTCTCAGCGCACATCCACAAAAATTGCTCACAGAACTTATCAAGCACTTTGCTTTTTATCACTTCTTAATATTTTAGTCCACTCCACAAAAATGTGATATTCAAAGGTGTGGATCATCAGAAGCTTTCAGAGCAGCTGTGAGCATTCAGATAACATGACAAGTAGGCTATAAATTTCCAAAATGGAAAAACTTTTTGTACATGATTAAATATTGTGACTGCACTCAAAGAAGGAATCACATTTGTCAGGCAGTTCAGAATTAGAACATTTTGCACACTCCTAAGGAACTTCAGCATATGCAGCTTTGGTCAAAGTATCATCTTTCACTCTCTAAAAATGAGAGAAATTGGGCAATGGTGGCTTAATTTTTTTTTTTTTTTTTCCCCTCAGAAGATACACAGTGAACCAACTGTAGAGGACAGAAGTCCCTGACTGCCTTTCTAACCATTCTAATTAGAATGAGAGATGGGGGGCCAGTCTCTTTTCAGTGATGCTCAGTGATAGGGTGAGAGGCAATGGTCACAAACTGGAACAGAAAGTTTCACCTCAGCACCAGGAAAACCTTTGTTGCTGTGAGGGTGACTGAGCACTGGAATAGGCTGCCTAGAGAGGTTGTGGAGTCTCCTTCTCTAGAGACTTTCAAAACCTGCTTGGATATGTTCTTGTGTGGCATACCCTAGGTGTTCCTGTGCTGGCAGGGGGGTTGGACTAAATGATCTTCCAATGTCCCTTCCAACCCCTACCATTCTGTGACTCTGTGAGATCCCTTCTAGTCCTGTCTCTAAGCATTGACCTACATAGCCTGGCTGATGGCATTTCCCAAAGGAAATCCTGCAGGCAGAGAAGGGAGATTAAAAGAAAAAAAAAAAAAAGGAAAAAAAGAAAAGAAAAAAAAATAATCAACAGTATAAAGAAAAGATGCTAAAAATTATGGGAAAGTCACAGGTGAGAAGAGAGGACATGAAAGGAAACCTCATACCATCTGTCATCATGCATATTTTGCATCAAGAAGAGAAAATTGTTATGAAGTCAACCTGATGCAAATAGAGTTACACGAGGGAGGTATATCTGACAACATAGGGAAAAAACACTTTTCTCATACTCCCAGGTGCAGTTCCACCGACACAACAGGGCCATGCAGGCATACCATCAGAGCCAGTACATATATGTACATTAGGTGAAAAAAAGGCAGTGAAGGACTTAAGAATAAGATATATCTGACTGTAATCTTTCTCACCTGCTCAAGCATATCTTTTGCTAGGTCTTCCTGTTCATCCATCTTCAAGATTGCTTGTCTGATTTCTTCATTAGACAGCTTCAGCCTTTCAATAGTATCAACATTGTACCATTAGTGCAAAGCTTAAGTGACTCTGACAATTCAGAAAGTAAGAAGCCTGAGAAGTTCCACCAAAAAGGCACAAAAGAACCATGGGAAGCTCTACTATGAAGCTGCGCATCTAGAGTATTCAGTAAGATTAATGAATCAGTTCCAAAGGCAGAGGTTATACAGATCATATATTTTTATCCTCTTCAGCTACTCAAACACACATCAAAAATTACATGGTGATTAAGAACAATCAGGTCCTCATAGATAAGTGGTTCCACCTTCCCCCATATCAGATAACTCACTCATCAAGTTTTTTTGCTATAGTAAAACCCCCCAAGTTCACGTGACTTGTGACTGTGAGCCTGTGTAACTCTCCAATATTAAAGCATCTCCCTGAGTAACAAGTAATGGGACTGATTTTTCCCTTACAGATCTGAGAACAGTTTCTTGTAAGACTGGTTGTGCTAGGTAAATTCATTCTGCCAACAGTCACAGCTGAAGAATAGACTGACAGAATCTATGTATCCATGTTTCATATCCAATATGAAACAAGCTCTGAAAAAAAGAGCTTATTAATATTATCCAAGGTATTAAAATTATACTTTTCTTTCAACCTATCCTGTTCATCCATGTGCAATGAGTAGGGGTCATCAGTTACAAAGAAACATGGAATAAATAAAAAAAACTCTCAAGGTCTCCACTTGAAATCCAGGGAAGACCAGGAGTCATCAAAATTTGTGATCGAGAGGTTATTTGATAGATCACATGAAATTAACATGGTGGTTCTCAGTGCAGATATCAAAGAAGAAATGCACAAGTGGCAAATTCTACCCCACCACCAACTCATGGCATCCTCATTGGTCACTTCAGGAGAGTAGCGGAGGATCAAACGAAGCATAAAGGAAAGTCTATCCACAAGAAAATCTCGATTTTGGGACTGAAATAGGAAAGTGTGAAAAGAAATATCTGAGGAGTGAAATCTGCCATCTCCATGGACCTTCAACAATCAATACAATTAATTAACAGCAGAAAGAGAAAATGCACATATAAATGAGAAGCAGGCTGATGCATGAGGCAGAATGTTTTTGTCTTCAGTACTAAGAAATTCCATGTTGAAATTTCACATTCCTATGGCCATTTGGATAGAATCATATTTTTGGAACTAGGTAAAAGCAAAAGAAAGAGCTTTATTTTTACAGACAGGAAATATTACTAAATCTAAGAAACTTAAAACATTTTAATATTGCCCAATATAACCAACAGCTGGAAAGTAAAATATGAATCAGCAGACATTCAAAGGGTTTTAAATATTACACCTCTAAACTAATTTCTCTCACTCTGTTCCTAGCTGGCCATTGTGTCTACTTTTGACAAGCAAACTGATACTAGCTAAGATAAAGCTACTGGATTTCCAGAAAAGCTACATAACTGGGCCATGCTTGGATGAGATGTAAGGATTAGAAGTTTTACAATGAAAAGGCTGGAAACTTTTTACTTTAGGTCATCAGTTTGACTCAGGATCAAAACAACAAACCTCAGTACATAGGGTTCTACATAAAACTCTACAGTCTCAATCAGAAAATGGAAAGGTTTCTTTTGGCTTTGATAATCATGAATTGTGAAGACCATGGTTGTGTGACCCTGGACTGATCAAACCCCATGACCACATGAGGACTGCAAAGCGTATCACTGGGTGTGGGCCTGGCTCCTAGCAGGCATATATACACATGCCCAGACAATCTGGTGCCTGCAGTTTTTAAAGTGCTACATTTTGTTCCTTAGTTTTCCTTTAGAGAGCACCTTTACATTTTCCAGAATCTGGAGTTTGCAGATTAGCTCTGCCTTGTAACACAGGCACACAGTCTGTCAGAGGGGTTGCAATAAACCAACACATGAACACCAGGGTGAGGGTGTTTTGTTGCTGCTTTCACCAAGGCTAAAAAGAACGAGGACGAGATTCATGGTTTTTCCATTCAAATAACTGAAGCAATTACTACACCTCATTACACAGTGCCAGTATCTCTGTGTGTGTTTGGGGATGCAGTACACAGGACCAAATAAACAGGTTTGAGGTACATCAACACAACAGAAGGTGAAGTATTATTACTGATACTGCTGTTAGGTGAGGGAGCTTGAGGACTTCAGACTCCAAGGTCCTCTGTTTGCTGCCATTCATCAGCACTAAATAAATTTGAAAACATCTTCTGTTCAAAAATAATTGAGAGCCCCAAGGACAGAGAGTTATACAAACACTTTGATTTCTTGGATGAGTCTGTGCCCTGCCATCAGCAGAAAAACATCTGGCTTGAATGCTTTAGCCCACAGAAGACAGCAGCAGAAAGCTTGCCAGCCCCCTGCTGAGAAGCAGTTTAACTTGGTCACATACAGGCCTGTAAAGGGGTCACGGTGCCTGCAGGTGTGCATCCCGGATTATCACCAATCCAATTCCAAGTACAGAAGGATTTACAGCAAAACAAGTTTACTCTTCCAATGTAGGCTTGTTTCTCTTCTGGGGCATGCCACATTTCAAAAGCTGTAAGCATCAACAGCCCAAAACAGGGATCTTCCCACTTACAAACTGGCTGAATAACTGGCTGAAGAATTGTTAATCAAGTGATTCCTTTTGTATTTTCAAAACTTATACCCAGCCATGCAGTAGATCTTAAAGATGGCCAGCAGTAATGTGAAACAGATGTGCTGCTTTTAAACAGAAACAGGTGAACTGATTAAAGAGAAACCTAAAGCAGATGCATAAAATATTTCCATTTAGAACTGAATAGAGGCATCCCTCAGAGCCTAAAACTCATATGGGACAGACAGCAAATTAAAGTGGAATTATGGCCCAAAAATTTACACTACAGAAGTTACACTTCAGTATCTACTGGAAAGTCAGCAATGACTTTCTTACAAGCTTTGCAGATCCAGGCACTCTTCCTCCAGCTGCTGGAGACAACTCAATTTGGAACAGCATATGATTCAAGATGTACTCTCTCTGCCTTACACTTCACCAAATCATGGATCCTGGCATCAGAACTCAGGAAGTAAATGTGACCAGAAGAAAACACACAATGCCCCTTTCCTCAGCTGCAGCACATTCATTCATAGCACAGATATTGACCGGTTTTGTTCAACGGCAGCATGACACTGGTCAGATGAGGAAGGAAAAGGATCTTTAGTGAGAATACTCCCTCTTTCTTCTTTCACCCATTCATCTGGTGGCAGCATATGGAAGTCCAACTGCTTGAGTCATCTTCAAGCAATGTTAAAGCTCAACAAGTACCAAATAACTTCTGATATGGTACTTAGCCTGCCTCCCTCTATCCCCTCTGGCTTCATAAATAATCTCTATTGACTCTGCAGAGTAATTCATCACTAATCTCCCCAGGACACCTCGGCTGATTTAACACCAGCTTCACTTGCAGACATCAAGTGGTTTATTGTTTCGTCCTCTTGGAGAAAGCCGACAGCATGACTCTGAACATGCCTGGGAGACATGTTGCAGTCTTACATCAACTTCCCTTACAGACATCTAGTGCTTGCTCATTTTTCCTCCTTAAATATACCCATTGATTTAACTTATAGTAACCTCCCCCCTTCATTCCTCCCTCCCATGGATCAAAGCAGAATACTCATTGCTTATTAACCATCTTCCCCTCAGAGGAAAAAGTGAGTTACTTCATGGGCTTGTTCCTTGGATCTTGCTTAGCTTTTGAGAAAGAAGCATGCTTGCCTACTGCCAGAGAACCTGAAGTTTCGTTGCAGCTACATTAAGCTCCCATACCACAGGGATCACGCTTCCACTCTTTCTTTTACCTTGGACGAGGGGACTAATTATCATTTATCAAGGCTATTTTCTACTTCAAACTGAATTGAACCATAGCGCTTCCAAAAGATGCCAACAGTAGTAGCTCTGAGAGTGAGAGGACTGACTGATATGTAGATGCATCCTAAGGATAGTTTGCATAACCCACCCAAATCTTAGCTTTTGCTGATTCCAGAATCTCTATCTCCACAACTCGTTTCACACAAGCTACTAGCCAATGCACTTCCCACTGGGACATAAGCCTGCTCTAACTCCTGAGCTCTCCTAAGGCTCTGTACAACTGCCAAGCTGCAGGCTGTTGAATATCTACATTTGGGAATACTGATTGTCACTCCCCCATAAGGCAGGAAAATGAGATGTTTCCCTGCTCTCAGAAGAAGCATTCAGAAGTCTGGTCTAACTGCACGCCACTCTTTTCACATTCTCTTACCTCAGTTGCCAACTCATCTCATCAGTGAAGAAGACAGTACCTTAATCTTTTGGGGATGACAGTTGTAAGATTTTACCAGGTATATTTTACACCATCATACCAACACGTTGGGAAAAAAAATCCATCAGTGCCTTTTCAGCACTTCACTGTGAAAGCATGCTGCCAAGTACATAAACAATTGCGCTTTTCTTCTCTTTTTTTCCTCCAGCAAAAGATCATGAATGACCAAGCTACTTTCCATCCCAATACTCTCAAGTTCCTACTGAGAAGGATCTCAGGATGGCCATCTTTCTGAGAAAATGTCTCCAGGAACCCAGGAGGTGCTGTTTATTGCCTCATGTTCTTCAAAAAAGCACACTGAGGAACTGAACTGCTGAGTCCAGCGAGCTGTTTCTGTATCAAGGTATGATCTGTACCCCAAAATATCATAGTGCTTGGAATCTACCTTGAAATAAGGGTGAATACTGCATTGTCACATGGCAGAAAGGCACACGAGGACTTGGGGCAGAGCAGAGGCAGTACACGGACACTAACTAATTGCCTGAATAGCTTGTCCTCTTAATGTCTGAACTGAAAAGGTTTAGAAGCGTAGAGGAGGCACAGCTATGAGATAAATACTCAGTCTTCTTAGTATTCTGGTTGGAAATGCTGCACAAGTCCCTTCTCCTTTATTGGTAGACGTTTGTATGGACAATCAT
Source organism: Actenoides lindsayi (assembly GCA_025331215.1). Classification (NCBI taxonomy): domain Eukaryota; kingdom Metazoa; phylum Chordata; class Aves; order Coraciiformes; family Alcedinidae; genus Actenoides; species Actenoides lindsayi. Next base: position 36,005 of record WTSP01005398.1, on the reverse strand, counting down.
GAAAGCCACAAAGACTTGTTAAAGCTGCCTCCTAGTATCTATCTACTGCTCTATTCACAATTAAAACTGGTTTTTGGTCATTGGATTCTCTCTTCTGCTACTACTGGTTTTATGACATTTTGCTAGCACTCCTACTGTTTCCAGCCTCTTGAGAGGGTTGCTGCTGACTAGCTGGGCCACACGAATAACAAACACATCTCAGAAGAACACTGACACAATGATTTTGCTAGAATTCACGCAAAATAACTTGCACAAAAGAGTTCCATAACTATACATTCAGATGCTTTCTGAGCAATGTGTCTCATTGAACTGGACCTCTCCAAAGCATTTCACAGAGCAAGACAGTAAGTGATACATGTCTCAGGCACATTCTGCAAGGACCATTTAACGTTCTGCATTATCTGTATCTGTAAAGATACAGTACAACAAAAACACTACAGCAGTGAAAATGCTACCCATTACTTAGGTAATGGAGGTAGGGAGAAGCCATACTGGTGAGAGAGGTCAGAAATTTCCAGCTGCTAGGTGAAAGCAGGGAAACACAGGGATCTGGGATGATTCTTCCAGACCACACAAGTCTGACAGTAAATCTCCAGCCTGGTGGAAACTGAAGACATCAGGAAATTCATGAGAGATTTCCAGTGTGACAGAAATAACTGTATGTTGGAAACACCATTAAGAAAGCCAGATTTGAAGCTGGTGGGTTCCTGGACTCACCACAGGCAGATGGCTCCATGTCCTGGTTGAATTATGGCCTACTGGAAATACTGTGATATAAACTGTTCTTGTGCCTATTCAAACCTTTACAGTTGGCTTATGGGACAGAGCTTCCCTTTGGATCCATCAGAATCCATTTAACAAAGACAATTACATCCTTCCACTGTGGGAAAATGGAAAGATGCTGCTACGAAGTAGTTGAAATAGAGCTTTTTTTTTTTTAAATGAAAATAGAGATGAGAATGGGGAGGAAGGCTTACGAACCTGTTAGCTGCCAGCAAAAATCAACTAGTAATTCAACTCTCATCTCTTTTCAGTCTACCATGCTCCAGTCTCTGCGAAAGAAGAGCTAGGTTTTGGCACGTTGGACCATATGAAATATGAGCTCTGCCTGACCCCTTCTAACATAGTGTTAGTAAAACAAAAACATTTGAGTAGTGGAGGGAAAGAAAACCCAACCCATGCAGCTATTTTACTTTAAAGGACACGACAGTTTAGTGTAAACAAAGGGGGAATAAACTGCGGGGATATATGCACAGTAAGAGTCAATTGGAAACAGCTGTTGGCAGATACTGTGGCAACCTGAAAGCTGGGGCTGCAGCTCAGGGTTGCACAAACTCTCTTTGTTTGTCGCCAGTTTTAAATCCCCTCTCATTGCACGTGTGCGGACAGCCACATGCACACATGTGCAAGGTGTGCTGCAGGAGCAGCAAGGGCATGGCAGCAGCCAGGGATGGTTTGGCTGGGCGTGTCCCTCTGTCAGGGTTTAACCTAAAGGAGGAGTAAGTGGGGCAATGAAAAAAACTGCAAAGGGGTCATAACCCCCTTTCATTATTGTCTGCAGCCAATCCTTCCAATTGCTGTCTTTAATAATAGAACCATATAAGCACAAAGAGCAGAAAAAGCCATGAATGCAGAAGTGCTATTTTAGTTCCCAAAGATTTTTTCTTTTCTAATTGCATTTAAAATGGAAGTTTGGGGAGGAATAGCAATCCTGGGCCAAGATGTAAGATATTTCCGATGTCCTGGGTGTAAAGCTATCTGTTACAAACATTAAACGATCTAAGCCAGTGATAGGTCTGATAACTGGTGTTTCCCATAGTGCAGCACAGTGAAGTTAACAGGGCACAATGCAAACTCTCAGGCTCCTTTGGGACAGCGAGCTCAGTCTCCAAATCTCTTTCATCAATGTTAAGCCTGCTAACAAAAAGACCAGGATGTTTCCTATGGGGGAAGTTGACAGTCACAAAACAGCTTTTCATCTCAGGTTTGAGTCCAGAGTGGCGGCTTGAGGTGGACTGGTTTCATGGCACACCTGGAGAGAACATACACTGTGTACTCTGAAGTGCAAGGTTCATGCTTCAGTGCTACTTTACTGGTGGGAGCAGAAGGGAATACAAGCCACAGAGACTGTTCTTTCTTTGTCTCACCATTTAGAGAGGATTCCTCTCGGGTAAGAATGGGCCAGACTTTCACGGCAGAAGAGTTGAATGTTGGAAAACATGTACTGCTGCCATCCACACAGTTTTTGTTTTGGAGATAGAAGATCATTACAAATAAATATCTAGAATCATATCAAGTCATGGACCACCTTTCAGTATCCTCCTAAGCCCAGCCAGCTGAACACATTCTGTTACTACTTCTAGGAAATGTTCCACCTGCTTACGTGAGTTAATCTGAACCCCAGACACAATTTAGCAGGTCTGTCAAACAGCATGAAAATCCTGTTGCCCCTCTGCCTCCCCATTCCTCTGCCCCAGCCTGCAGTTAGCTGCCAACACCAGCAAAGACACGCGTTGGCAACTGCTGCAGAGAGAGAAATGTAAACCTTCCCTCATTGCTGGTTTGGGTGGTGGGGGTCCTGCTGACATGCAGGCTAATGCCACATAAGTAGCATAATGAGAGCCTCCATGGGTTTCACTAAGCAATGGAAAGAACTCACTCCGGTCCTGGTGGTCTGGCTGCAGCTTTGCTTTTAACTATTAGCTTGCTAGAGCACACAAGCAATCACATCCATATGAACCCACATTTTCTACTGATCAGTGAAACAGTTTTACTGCTCAGTACTGCCACAGCTTTCCCAGGTTCTGTCTCCAGCCCTGTTGTCCCTCTTCTGGTAGGAAAGGCAACTTTCTCAGGTGGATCAGTGTCTGCATAAATTGGATATTTAGTAACAGATATCCAGCCCAGTACTCATGTTGGTAGAAAGACATGAAAAGCATATAGAGAGACACAATGGCACAGGATTTGAAGGCATTAGTTATTGCAGGAGCGTGCGAAGGAAACTTCTGGCTTCCAAAGCCTAATTTACAAATACAAGACCTAATTCTTAAATACAAGATCTAATTCTTGAATACACCTTCTTACATTTACCACTCTTCTCACCAAGAGTCAAAAATGACAAAGATAAACATCACTCTCAGCTCTGCTGTATTGCAGGGAGGTGCTTAGAGCAACATTTAGAAAGAAACATACAGAACAGAAACAAATGACATCCATAGACCATGGGGGCCACATCACTTAGAGTGAAGTGCAAGCACTGCCAAAGAGCTGCTTTTATCTACCTATGAGTACTGGTAGTTTTCTGGTAATGAGTCTTCAGATACATGCTGGTGTCTGTCTGTTTAATGCACAAAATATGTGTGTGCATATGTTTATTAAGCGAGCTAACACTTCAGAGAGACATGTGCAGGTTTCTCTGAAGCTCTGCAGGTATTAGACAGCAGGTCTAGTTGGGAAAAGAAACATTCGTTTGCTCATTTCCATCCCCTCCCTCTTCTACATTGACCATGGCATACCCTGTGAGCTAAGGCTTAACACACTTACTTGGAAAGAAGAATGACACAATTCTGGGCCCTCCGGCCATCAATCACAGAGAGCTCTTTCACCTTTCGAGTGGAGAGGTAAAGGTCTTCTGTTGAACCCATCTCCTTCTGCATATAATTCAAAAGGGAGGGAGAACAGTCAGTATTATGTTTCTCACCCAAGACTGGTAGACTCAGCTGAGTGTGATGAACAAAACCCATCCCAACCTGGGAAAATCCACCCACATGGTGAGAAAAGGAGACAAGAAGGGCAGAAAACATGTAGGCAGATCCTGTATTACTAGACAAACAGAAGTCATCATTACCACCTATTTTTGATTCCAAATACTGGACCTGATTCTGACCTTTTGAACTCACTCTACTAACAGTTACGTTATTATGTTAAAATGCAAAACTGGCACGACAGAAGAATTGGGCACATTATAGTAAAGCCCACTGGTGTCACAGTGTAACCTTCAGCAGATGCCTCCTGCAGGGGTTTCACAGCATTTTTGAAAAGCTGCAGCACAATCAGGAAAATTCCTTCCATCTTCTCTTAAGGCTACCATTGAACCATTTCAATCCGTATTAAATGAGAAATGCAAACAGCAGGGCAAGGTGGCATTTATCTTACTAAATGGTCAACACCTACATCTGAACTAGTCTCTCTTTTAAAAATTAATACATACATTGAATTATCCAGAAACCACCCTTTATCAAAGTTTTTTATAAATACTTATTGCCAAACTTATCACCTGGAAAAAACCTGGAAAATCCCCATCCAAAATGTTTGTCATAGCACACAGAGAGAAACTATTTGCAAACCCAGTCTGACCATCCAGAAGTCTCTTTCACCTTGTCCCGCCTACATACCAGAGTCATGGGATCTGTTCTACTTCCAGAGTTTGGCTTTCTATGTTAATCCTGGGTAATAACTCTGCAGTTACCAACAGAGAAGAGGAAACAGGACAGGGTTTTTTCTCCAGTTAACTGCTGGCAGAATCTCTTCAAAAAGGCCTTTCCATGATAACCATATTGTCATGTCTTGAGATCTTGAAATTTACCAGTATAATCTATCTCTGAATGTGCTCATTAAATTAGAAAGGTGACTTCTTTCTTAGGACATAACAGCAAGCATGCTGAGTCAGAACAAAAGGTCTGTCTACCCCAGTATCCTGTGCCTGAGAGTGGTCAGCAAAAGATGCCTAGGGAAAGGTGTAAGATCATGGCAAGAAAACAGTGGCGCTTCCTAGAATTCATTCCCAAGACTCAACATTCTGCATCTCAAGACTTATTTATATCAGCATAACTAATCCACTCTAAGAGATTTTGACACCCAAGTATTTAAGAGTTAAATGTAAATCTTAGATTCATCTTTCTAGCTGTCATTTGAGTTCTTGATAAAATCAGCTACAATGAGCCTGTGTCGCTCCTGCATATACAAAGGCTTCATACAACCATGTCCAAATGTGCTGCAGTGAACCACCACCAATACTAAGTGGCATTTATAAGCAGATACAATGCACTGGCTGAAGATACACACACAATAGTTCTGCTGGATCTGTCTAAAGTCTCTAGCTTGGCAGAAAAAAATTGCAATCTTACTTGATACGTCAAACACTGTTTCCAGAAAAGGGAAAAACTGGGCATTGTGCAAGTTTATTATTTCTGAGAGAATAACTAACAATACTAAAAAGCAGGGCACCCGCAATGTAATCTGGCACGTGGAGATGTCAAAGTTTTCCTGAGTTTCCTCAGTTTTTGGGGAGAAAAACAGGAGAACTGGGAGATAGGCAGCTGTTGAAGATAAGAAAGGTACTTGTTGGTCTGTACTTTAGGTTTAAAAGCTTCACTGTCCCTTACTATCCACGTTTGCAGACAAGGACATGTGGTTAGGGTTAATCAGCATCCATCCCAAGGGAAAAACCAAATTGTTTCAGGGTTTGGCTGTGTATGTAGGATGGGTGTTTAGATGACTTCACCTGAAGCCATGCACCAGGTATTGGTATAATAATCCACATGCCATTTCCAATTTCCTAACTCACAAGGTTAAACATAGATTAATAACTTGAACTATTCAGAGGTGGCCCAAACCTTGGTCATAAGGAGTAGGGCTAGTCTCATCTAAAAATATATTCTCTTCAACTCATATTGAGGAAAAAGATATTTATAGATACTTGGAGTTGTGTGTAAGCAAAAGCAGATGAAGCCTCAGGTTTTACCAAAGCCACATTGCAAGCTTAGCTGAAGGAAAACAGATTGCATATGGACTATCTGCAATTCCTTAGACAGAGAAAAAGAGAAGCAAGGGGGCAGTAGTGACTAGCTGTTGTGAGATAGGCCAAGCACACACAGGAAGCTTTGTTGTAGCTTTTGTCAACCTGACAGACAACATCCCTAAGTTTTATCCCATCATTCTTTACTAACTCTCCATCTGAGATAACATTGTTACATACTTCAAAGAGTATTTCAGATTTAAGATTTTAATTGCGATTTCAAATATCAACTAAAATTTCAGCGCTGGAATGACTAGACATGTAGAATATATTCATTATATTGCTGCCCTGTTTCAAATACAGTTTGATTTTGGTTAGTTGCAGAACTTGTGGTCCGTTACCACAGGAACACCCTAGGTTTTAGTAATTATCAATACTTTAGGGACCTATTTCTACCATGGTGGTTTGTTTCATGGTGTATGTTGCCATGATGAAAGCCATTAAATGGCCCAGAGACATTTATTAGCCTCACCCAGAACTGCTGAGGGAGGTGGCTGATGTTGTTGCTCTACTACTCTCCATCATTTTTGAAAGATCACGGAGAACAGGTGAGGTGCCTGAGGACTGGAGGAAAGCCAAAGTCACTCCAGTCTTCAAAAAGGGCAAGAAGGAAGACCCTGGAAATTACAGACCAGTCAGCCTCAACTCCATCCCTGGAAGGTGATGAAGCAGCTCATTCTAGAGATCAGCTCGAAGCATATGGAAGAAAAGAAGGTTATCAAGAGTAGCCAGCATGGATTTACCAAAGAGAAGTAATATTTCTCTAATATGATAGCCTTCTATGATGATGTGACTGAATGAGTGGATGCAAGGAGAGCAGTGGATGTTGTCTACCTTGACTTCAGCAAAGCTTTTGACACTGTCTCCAATAACATCCTTGTGGGGTAAACTAGGGAAGTGTGGGTTGGAAGAGGGGATGGTGAAATGGGTTGAGAACTGTTTAAACAATAAAACTCAGAGGGTTGTGATCAGAGGCACTGATGGCAACCCATAACTAGTGGTGTTCCCCGGGGTCAGTACTGGGTCCAGTCTTATTCAACATCTTCATCAATGACCTGGACATAATGGTAGCAAGGTGAAACACAGGAAGTTCCATCTCAACATGAGGAAAAACTTCTTCACTATGTGGATGACAGAGCCCTGGAACTGGCTGCCCAGAGAGGTTATGGAGTCTCCTTCTCTGGAGACTTTCAAAACCCACCTGGATCTGTTCCTGTGTGGCCTGCCCTAGGTGATCCTACTCTGGCAGGGGAGTTGGACCTGATGAACTCCAGAGGTCCTTTCCAAGCCCTACCATTCTGATTCATTTATTCTGTGACTGAAAACATGAAAGCAGGGTTGAGAACCTTCTCCACTACAGAACCTGCAGCCAAACAAAAGAAATAAATCCTTCTCAAATGTATTTGGCAGAAGCCCTGACTGTGATTGTTTTCCTTGTTCATACATCACAGAGACCCTACTTGCTAAATGAGAAACAGCAAAGACAAGGGCACCAGCCACTCTCAGCCCCAAAGTCTCTCTTTGCTTTCAGAGAACACAAAGGGAGGTGGTACCAAGCATCCCAAGTGGGTGCCAAGCTTTGGCAAGTCCAGGTACTTTGGAGAAAAACTTACCAGGTCAAACTGCTTGGCAAGTTCCAGGTCATCTTCATTTCTCACCATCTCAAAGAAATCTAAGTGCCTAAGAGAAAAAAGGAAAGCAAAACAAACAAGACCTGCCAGTGTTCATGGCATAATTCAGACTTAACCTAAGCATATCACTACAGAAGCAGCAACCCCTAGTTTCCAGCTAGAATACTTGGAAATTGGCAAGCCTTTCCTACATGAAGTGCTGGGATAGGTATGCAAGGCAATTCATGAGGGTCAGTTACAGGCCAAAATGAAGGCTGCTAAAAAGAAACATATAATAGGAAAGGGATATTCTATTTTTGATGACTGCAATGTCTGCAGTGATAGCACATTTCTAAAAAGTCCATGCCATACTTGTTAACCAAATATTAGACAATTAACAAGTTGTTTCTTTTACACAGTGGAGCAGGGGCATTCAGTAGTTTAGTTAAACAGCAGAGCTCACAGCTGTCTTTACATTTGCCTACTGATGAGCACAGCAACATGCTGCTGTTGGGATCTGGGGGACCTGGTGAGAGATACATTTGGCCATGGCATCTGGACTTGCATGGAAACCAGAGCAGAGCAGACAATATAAAGAAAAGCTGTGGCACATCCCTCTCTATAGACCTGTCATATAGCCTATGTAATCCAGGCATTGCGGATCCTCTCAAAACAGTTATCAATTGCACGAATGTAACTTGTAAGATCTAAAAGTGTCCTTAAGCCCCTCCTAAACACTCCTGGTTACTGACCAAAGGAGCGTGGATTGCCTATAGGACAGATACTCTTCTTGGTTATAATGTTGTAGATCAAAAGTAACATTACTGCTTTCAGCTCTGCAGCAAGCTGTAGACACACATACAACTGCATGCAATCTTCCCCTGTGACATTAATACAGAGTTATACGTCTCCACCTGCTCAAAGATGTGAGGCCAGTCTTTATGACAGGCAGCTGGTGCTAACTTTGTGCTTATGCAGAATTGAAGGCACATTACATTTGCCCCCAAGGACAGCTCTATCACCCTATTGCAGCTCCTGATGGTGAACTTGCTTTGGCAAACGTGACACTTATATCTAGGAAATCACAGATATCAGATACCCACAAATGAGGCCTGCTCCATAGGAAGGGGCTTGAAGTAGCAGACAATAAGGGACAGCAGCACATCAGCAGGTCAAAGTGTGCTCTTACACCTTAAAATGCTTAATTTTGTTAAGCAAATGGATTTTGCCAGGCTCCTCATTGGTTATCAGTCTTTTAGCTTCTTGAAGTGTCTCGGTCAAATTGTTTGGATTGTTTACTCCAAGTTTATTTCAGCACATAGCTTTGTGAAGGGTTTAATTTAAGGTCATTAGCAGCTTCAACTACTGTGTCAAAATATGGAATTGCTAGTGGAGAAAACATTTATTATCTGTATAACTTTTAATGCAGTAATTTGAAGGTGCCATTCAGTGTTATATTTTGTACAGTAGCAGGGCTGTTTGAAGATGCTCCTTGTTCTTCTCTCTTATCCACTTGGCAACTCTACTTCTTTGTCCACCACAGGTGTCTGTTCTTTCATAGTTGTGCCAGTGCTGCTGTTTGGGAGACTGTGATACAAACTAGATCACAGAAAAAAAAAGACTAAGCTTAAAGAAAAACCTTGGAAATTCAGAACCTGCACTTTGACCACACGTACTCAGTCTCAATGAAGTCAATGCACTACTGACTTCCCTCCTTCCTATCAGGACAGGCTTTTCTGCCTGCCATCCCCAGCTTAGAAGAAAAGCAATTCAGGAACTCCTTGCCATAGCCACTGCCAATTTAATATGTATGTTTCCTGCTTCGTCTTCTGCTTTTAAGGACAAATGTCCTTTTTGTCTTTAAAGGGAGACAGAGACAGCTTTGAGCTTAAATCTGAAACCTAGATGGAGAGGATTTTCTAGGAACTCTTTCTGTTGACCAATAACTTGTCAGAAAACATGCCTTACCTGTCTAGTGTAGCATTCTCATGTCCTCTTAGCTTGTCAATGACGGGTTGAATTCCCAGCATTAGAAACTCATATCGTAGATGTAGTCGGAACTCCAAATTGTCCTTAAAAAGTGGGGTGAAAATCAGTTACTGGGTTCCAAAAGCTTTTAATCACATTTAAAAATATTATTACTTTAAATTTCAATTCTTTGCTTTTTAACATCCTCCATCCTGATACCGAATTCACAGGATTATTAATCCCATTAAAGTTAAAAAAAAATAAAAGAAAACAAAGTAAAGCCTTTGCCTCTGTTTCTCTTTAAAATACAGTTCACATTTACCTACAATGCATTCTGCATACAAGTCAGAAGGACAGCACACTCCATGTTGTCCCATAAAGAGCAAAAGTTATTAGAGTTTGTCCGGGTAGCCCATTAGAGGTTGGCCTCCTGCCTACAGATGAACAGTACTGCAGTCTTCCTCCTAGTTTTTATGTTTATTTATCATAAAATCACCATATACTGTGGCAAACTTTGCACCTATTCAGTGGGATGTTACTGGACTGCTGCAGGTGGTTACAAATACATTGCCAGACAGAGCTCTTGTGAGCTTGTTGTCTGTTATGGTTTAACCAAAAAACAGAAAGGCTAACGTAACACGAGTAACACTTTTAATGAAAGAAAAATAAATTAAAACTATTCTCTAGACTCCAAAGAAAGTCTTGTTAATGAAAGAAAACCAACAGTCTTTTCTGAAATGTGTCCCTTTAACATTTAAAAAATCAAACGTTTTGAGTTTAGCTTTGAGTTAAAAAAACCTAACATTTCAAAACATTTCTGAAGGTAAACCAAAACATTTTCTAAAAGGCTGAAATCAAGAGATTACTGCTTTGCAGTAAAAGACAAAACAAAACAAAACACAACAAAATTCCCTGAAGGAATCATTTCAGTGCATATGTTTTATTAGAAGAGGCTGGGAATGAAATAACATGGAAGACATTATAAGACTAATAATAACAATTAAGCTTTATTTTCCACAAATTATATCCACTCAATAACAAAAGATTTGTGACTTAATTTACTAACTAGTTCCAAGGTAAATTAATTCAAGGATAACATTTTAGAAAGAGTTTGCAGGGCAGTGACTCACCTCACCAGCACCAGCATTCAGCACAGCATTGATAAAGGACATAATGGCTGTTTTGAGATTTACTTCATCTCGGTATCGCCCCATGCTTCGGTCCAGCTCATTCAACAATGTCTGAAACAGAACAGCAGACTGGGTTAGAGGACATAACCTAATTTATTGAACAATTTTGCATATTGTTCATGGAATATGCACACAGTCTTCTTTTGATTTGCTATATATTTGCTTAAAGAAATACTTTTTTCAGACAAGGTTGATAGCAATTTTGGGCACATCATAATAAGCACATGAAGAATAGTAATAGGATAAGAATACAATGCCCACCTGATCTTAATAATTTTTTTAAAAAAACTGGTTTTTTTAAACAAGCTATTATTTGAGAAAAAGTAGATGCCTTTTATTATTCTCACCAACATGATCTAACAAAGCAGCAGAATGATGTCCTTCCTAGTCAGTTAACTTCGTATGGTGAATAAGACACACCGTATGGTGAATATATACACACAGAAAAAGAGCATTGGGTTCATACATCCTTTCTACCCACATCACTCAAGTAGTTTTCATTATTTTGTTAAATCTCAGAAGGATAGATTGTGCTTGAGTATACAGGGGGAGAGAACTTTTAAGAGAAGTTTTCTTTTGAAGAATAAAACCTATATCTGAACCTTGGATGATGTCTCCTTGTTCCTTCACTTACACTCATCTCATATGAAGCAGTGAATTACCTAAATCTTGGTAAGCGCCTTTTAGGGATTTGCAAATAACAGGAATATTTTCTGTGCATACAGCTCCAAAGCTCAAAGATGAATTACAGAGCTCCACTGGAAGTGCAGTTAAGCTACAGCTTCCTTGTTACAGAATCATAGAATGATTTGGGTTGCAAGTGACTTTTAAAAATCATCTGGTCCAACCCTTCTGCAATGGGTAGGGACGTCTTTCAACTCGATGAGGTTGCTCAAAGCCGTATCCAACCTGACCTTGAACACATCCAATGATGGAACATCTACAACTACTCTGAACAATCTGTTCCAGTGTCTCACCACTCTAATCATAACAAAAAACCAAACAAACAAACCTTCCTGTTATCCAATCTAAATCTATCATCTTTTAATTTAAACCAATTAGTCCCTGTCTGGTCACTACAGGCCCTGGTAGAAAGTCTTCCTCTGTCTGTCTTATAAGCTCCCTTTAGATATTGAAAGGCTGCTATAAGGTCTCCCTGGAAATTGTATGTCTCCCTATTAAACAAATAGCAGGGGTGTTTAGCGTTCACTGGGTATGTAACACAGAAATGCTTTTGGTCTAATCTTTACATACATATAGATATTTCACCATAATCATGTGAACATGAGGAGACAAAGGATTAAAAAAGACTAGGCAAATAACATTGGTAGCCTGTACCTCATAAAGTCACTTTAGGATTAATTCTACTTCAATATTTACCAAATATGTGCAGAAACTGATTAGCTATGAAAGCAACTCTACTTTTAGTTTTGTGCTTATGACCATGAATTTTTCTCTTCAGCATCTTCTCTGATCAGTTCATAATTCCAAGAATGAATTTTCTTACTGGAAGAGTAAAAAACTCCACTTGAGATCTGCCAGTTCAATTCTATGCATCTCACTCCAGCATTAATAATAAACATCCTACACTCATATATTTGTTCTGTTGATGCACTAGAAAAGATAGAATTCTCTTTACTCTTCCCAAGAAGTTTTGGCCATAAAAGGAGAAGTAAGACAAAAATAACTCTTTAGTGTTCAGCTCAGCATATCATGTAAATATTATTTTGAAGCTATGATGCTGAGTAAGGAAGTTCATTTTCCTTTAGTCAGTCTTCTGTCCCTGGCTACTGAAAGTGTTCATTCATAGAAAAATCCTTCCTGTGCTAGTCATCAGTTTCATTAGGTCTATCTTACTTCCTGTAGAAAACGTACATCACCATGGACATATTTCAAGAAACAGGGGAGATATACTCCTATGCATTTCCCAGGGCAAAGAATACCCCTCCTGGTTTCATGCAATTCCTTTGCTTTTTTTTTTGTGTAAAAATCTTGATGTATCATACACTGCTACTGACAACTGTTCTTACATCTGAGCACAGTATGTTCACTATCAAGTAGGCTTGATTTCACAAACTCCTTTTTCTCACATCTTCTAAATTGCCCAGCTGGCATTTGCAAATGTTTCCACTCCTGGCATTTGAACTTCCTTGACATTCATGATTTCCCAGTAGCTTTATTATGACCAAATACCAACCCTTTTCCCATTCAGTTAGAAATGGGTATGAGTCTTACATAAAAATGCATGAAATGCCCTACCGAGCCAGACTGATGGTCAGTTCAGTCCATCATCCTATCTATAACAATGACAATAGGAGACCATTTAAGAAGTCTTTAAATTCACCAACAAACCCAACTTTTCAACTTCACAAATAGGCAGAAGTGGAATAAATGAGACTTTAGTTCTGTTACTGTCAGATTTCATGCTGAAATCCAAACTACACATATCTTCTTTGCATAATTGAGGTAGCCATTGTTACAGAGGCATCAAAACCATGCTCATTTTCTTCAAAGGCCTCATTCCTACCATATATTCTCACAGACTTTTAGAAACAAGCTAGAATCTATGCAACAACATATCAGATAAAGCATCTAGAGAGGTTGAAGGATGTTAACAAAGGTTTTCTATCCCCTATTTAAGAAGGCTGGACTAGGAGCAGAATGCTATGGGAACCAAGCCGAATTCAGGTCAAGAAAAACAAAAACTCTGGGTTGCACTAAGCTAATTGAAGAGCAGCACACCTTCACATGATTGCTCAGCTCTAGAAACACTCTAAATTCATGTAATTCCTAAAGATCAGAGTCCACACCCACACACTGTGGCCGAACTCCAATATCTCCAACCCTTTGCAAATGGCTGAAGTTCAAGTCTTCACTTGAACATTTCCTGTGAAAAAGATTTCACCACACCTCTTGGCAACCAGCTCTGTGACCCAATTGATCTTATGGTTGTAAAGGTTTTTTGTACTATTTTAGAAAAACTTTCCTCACTTAAACCCATTATTCCTCGTCAATGACATCCAGTAGGGTTTCATTTAATCTGCAGCAAACCTCAAAAGGCTTTGGATGAGCCCTGAGGTGAAAAAGCCAATTGTGTGGGAATACAAGATTTTAATTACTTCCTTGTTAGCTCCTCTACTACATTTCCAAATTGATCAGATTTCTTGCTACAGATTACGGTCTGTACTGAGTGTCTAAAGCAACCCAGGAAAGGGGGTTCTGGAAGGCATGCTCCTGATCACCTTTAAACAGACAATATCAAGCTTCCTTTACTCTTTCACCTCAAGCTTCAAAATTTCTAGCAGCATTAGGGAGGAAAACAAGAGTGTTCTGCCAGAAACCGTCCAGTTAATATTTTCATCAGCAAGTGAAATCAGCTCATTTGAGATAGTATCTAACACCTAGGTTCTCTCCCACACTAAACGAAAATTCTTTCTCCCTCACAGGGATCCCCCTCTGGGTGGGTGTTTCAGACAGCAAGCTAGGCTGGAAGGTCACTGGAACATCCTGGTACATTTTTCTAGGCCAGTACAGCATTATGACTTTGCAACATTAGTTTGACTCAAACTACTACTTATAGGGCATGTTGAAAAGTACAGTGTGTTACAATATCATAACATAATGAATTCACTCCATGGGAAAAAACATGGGAAGCAGCAAGCAGAAGCACAATCACAAAGGTAACATCATAGGGAGAAAACCAGTTGTAAAAAGGATAATGCAGACATGAACAACACTGAAATCAAAGACTCTTCTTCCTCAGTTTTCATAGCATTATAGAAACCTCCATCTTCACAAGAAAAGCACCTAAGAAATTCAAGATTAAGCAATGTTTCCATGGTCACACAGTGAGCCAGTGACAGAACTATGCTGGTAACAATTTTGAATACATCAGATGGAAAAGAATCACAGCAAGGACACCAAGGTCTTATCTTCCTAATTCCACATTTCTGTTTTGAGGGTTTACTGTCCAGCTTTACAATGTTTTCTTTCATCTCTCTTCAAGAGGCAGAGTAGAATTTGTAGGCAAAGAAGCATATTTACAATAAAAAATTGGATGAAGAAAAGACAGAGTTTTTCCAGATTGCCTCAGGAAGGAGATTGAAGGCATATCTTTATATTATTGTGGTATTTGAGTAAAGATAGAATACTGCTTTGAAGAGGACAGTTTTTAAGCAATATCTTAGAGGAAGAACTGCAGACTGCATATTGGACGTCAATGAAGATTTATTCCAGATAGAAGGGCAGAATGAAAGAAGAATCAAAGCCTAAAGCAGGTAAAGGGATCAGTTCATCCAAGAAGCGGCAGCAAATGTGAGAAAATAGGAATAGCCACAATATAAGTATAGAATCTTGTTGCAAGTGCCAAGACAAAAATGATCCTGATAGACCTGTGAACACGCTGGAGATATAGCTAGCTGTAGTTGTAGTACCAAAGGGCATTTGAGTGAAGACTGAAATCTCAATAAAGAGAGAGTAAGTTCTGAAGAATCTTCTGTAGCTTTAAAGCGACTCTACTCTGAAGTTAAGGACTAGATTGCTAATCGCAGTCAGTAGACTAAATGCTGACAATTTAGAAAGAGGCAATATTTTACATCAGGGTTTCCACTCAGAGCAAAATATGAAATTTTATTAAGGACATAGTCCTTCATATTCATAAAAATTCTATCTAAATTTTCCATTAACTTAATTCAATTAAAAAAACAACCAACCAAACCAAACAAAAAAAAAAGAGCAAAACACATCAAAAAACAAAGACATCCTTTCCAAAATATTTCAGCACAGTTTGATTAGTGGTCTTTTGTTGGTATGAACTAGTACAATTTAGTTAAATTTATTGGGATTACAAGAGTTTATATTACTCAGGAATCTCACTGTAATTTGGATTTTGACTTTAGATACACTAGTAAAAATTTTTAAGTTTCTTGTTCAAATAATAGGCATTATAGCAGGACTTATCTTAAGTCATGGCTTTCCTTTTCTACTAATTCACCAGTTGCTGGGTTCTCTGCCTACTTTTGGCTAGCTGTGCCAAATAGCAAGAACCATCCTTAGAACATTGACCAGCAATAACTTCTGACATTCAACAGAACATACCATGTTTTATGTTACTGTGTTACATACATCATTTCTGCACCACCCAACCACACATGAGCATGTGCAAATTGGAAATAATCAGTGTTCCAAACTAAAGTTGTCAGCATCACGTTATACACAAGCTCAAGTTTTAGATGGTTGCCAGCAAATAATTCTGAACCTCTCTTCTTTCTTACGAAGAGGAGTGGAAGCAGAACCATGTACCTCAAATTTTTATTTGTCAACATGATATTCCTCTAAAAGAAGGGAAAAAAAGATAAAGGAAATTATTTGTGTTGGAGAAAAGTAGGTGTGGAACCACCTGACTCCTCAAAGTACATAGTGTTGGTTACCACAGATAATACAAGGAGAGTGGGACACTTAGATTTACTACAGTCTGCAAGAGCGGAATATAAAACCAAGCATGTAGTGTACAAAGTGCCAGCTTTGAGGAGGAATAAATTGAAAGTGAGGTGGATGAAAGGGATGAAGAATATTATCAACCAATGTTGTCAGGAAGGCAACTTAAGGAAAAGCAACAATTGCTCTGTTGTTGTCAGAGGTCATTGTTACCTGAAAGTTATTTATTGGACATTCCAATAAAAGTGAGCTCAGTACAGTTTCCAGAAAACCCTACAGTTTTTACTTCACAAGAACTGAGTTTGATTTCCAAAACTGAGAGTCTGAAATTATTCCCCTCTTAGGTATTGTGTCTCTAATTTGGCCATTGTCTTATGGAGCTAGATCTAGAGAAAGACTGAGTAGTGACTTTATAGTTCCCAGCTTTGCTTCCCCCCCCCCATTAGAATCAGTCTGCAATAATTAACTGTAGAGCCAAAGGAATAAATTCCTATTCTGCACATTCAAAGTATGTTCCTCCTGTTCCTACAGTTTAGTTCAATTTTTATTACTTTTCACAGAAAGAATTCTCATTTCTTGGTTCTGTCAGATCCCAAGTTCTAGGGTATCATGTTCAATGTAACAGTGATTAGGTGTGGCCAGTCAAACTCAACCTAAAGCTGCAAGCTCTAAAATGTTCAGGCACTTCAATATACTGAGGGATGCTGCTGGTTGCTCCAGCTACAAGAAACACATCCCCGAAAGAGTTCAGTTTGAAACCTGAAGGATCTATTCAAATACTTGCAAAGTCTGAGTTACAAAGATTACACTCAGGACTAGGATAAAGAAGAAAAGGCTTTCACTGGCTTTCATTGTGAACCACATCTTTGAAATTTATAGTAATGGTATAGCATAAGCATTGTCAGCTCATCCTTCTCTTCATATGGTCTCCCATAGTCAAGTTACAGTGGATGCTTCTCTTGATAATGAGCTGCAAGACCATTCTGAGACATAGGTGTGGGAGGGCAAGAGGCAAAGACATATAACACTGTCTGACCTGACAGGTCCTAGGGTATCAGAGAACCTTCCACTAAAATATAAGGAGGACCATGACCACATTTGTTTCATCAGCATTTTAAAAAATCTTCAGTCTTTTTGTTAGAAGAAAATGACTGAAGACAGATGAGGAATACATTTGGACAAGCCATTGCCTTCTCAAAATTAAACTCAAAAACTATCTTTCATTTTTTCCCCATTGGAAAATCATTTTGACAAAAGCAAGCATTTATGCGAAGTACTCTTTCATGAATGTGAGAGCTGAGCAATGACCTCATGTAATAATCTCATTTATTCAGTAAATTTAAAAACAATATAAAAAGAGGAAAGACACAAATAGGAGACATTGAGTGAACTCTGCATCTATCTCCCATATGAGCTTATTAAGCAGCCACAAGTAAGGGTATATTAACACAGGACCACAAGTGTTATTGGGACCATGGGTTACCACTGCTTTTTGCTGAGCATCTAAGGTTATCCCTACCTCTCTCTCAGGTACAAAAAAATGTAAAATTAATTCAGGAAGGATTCTTTATTTCAGCTAATTACTAGAGAACAATCTAGTTTAAAAGTTTTTCCTTCTCTCTTCCATAGGCAGTCCACATTAACCTGCACATCATAACTCTGTATATGGCTTACTCTTCTGCTTCTCTGTCAGCCATTCCTACCCTACTCCTGTACTAAAAAATGGTGACATATTCTTATGATGGCAGTTTTAATCTCTTCACCTTCCAGCTTTTACTGTAATTACTATTTTTCTCTATTCAAGTAGACTAAAGGGCTTTCAACTGAGATTAAAAGCTCTCTGCCCCCCATTCTGGAGTTATACATCATACGTATCATACCTGCATATTGAAGATAGGCACCAAGTTTGAATAGACAAGCAATGCAAATGAGGCAGTGCACATAGAAGGCTGGACCTGCCAATGCTACATATAGGTTAATACCAAGCCAAGATCTCCTGCATCACAGTCTCAGGTCTGAGTCACAGTCAGTGAATCCCATAGTGCATTCAGGTCTAACAACAAACACTGGCAGCTACTGTTCATGAGCACAGACTGTTTCTCCATTCACTTTTACAGTCCTAAACTCGTTGTAGCCCAAAATTCACTGAGGCATTAACTGAGGAAGAGGCAAGAGAGAATGGTTGACAGAAACCAAGATCCAGGGCCTGTTGTCCCAACACAACCCTTAATATTTCAGCTAAGAAAGAAAGTGAGGTTACTCTGAGTTTAGGAGTTACAGTTTCATACACAGCAACAGATTCTGTTATATCTTTTTGAAAAAGTGCTCAATTCACTGGAAAGAGGAATGTTATAATAACAGCCAGCAGTATCCACAATAGAAAGCTGACAATGATCTACTGACCTACCTCAAGATCTCTGAGATTGAGTTGCCCTCCTGCGTTCTGAATGGGAGTTATCTGAGCCAATAACTGCTAAATGGTGATGCTTCTTAAGTTTACTGATAAGTGGCAATTGAAGGGCCTCCATTGTACATTATTTAATCCACAATTCTTTTATTATTAAATTAAGGGCTTTGAAATCAGGACAGAGGCTCCTGGAATTCTGAGGCTTCGGCTTTTAGGGCAAAAAAAAATCATTACCACCCCAGAAATGCCACCAGGTTAGAGTATGAACAGATTAGCAGCTTTCATTTAACATAGCAAACACCTTTTTTCAGGTAAAATATAGGGGATTTTAAGTTATCATTAATGGCAAGCAATCAGGTCTTGAAAAAATATAAATGCTGATAATCTATATGAGGAAGTGCTCTTCCTAAAACAAAATGAGAAATATTCATTTTTTACTCCCTAGAAAGTTTGCAGTGTATGCACTGTAAAAATCACTCCCTGCAGTTTCATCCTACTGGGTATTTCCAGCAAAGCATCCTCCTTGTACCTGGAATCTTGTCCTTTCTGCAGCATAGACTTGGTAGTGAAGCATGGCTTGCAAGACTTTCTTGTGACCATCTGGTACCAAGCAGACAGCCCCAAGGATCTCCAGCACAGCAATCTTGGTTTTAATGTTCTCAGTCCGTAAGCTCTGGGAGATGATGTTGATACTTTCTGGATGAGCCAGGACATGAGCCCGTCCTTGGGAGTTGTTCATCAGTGCCTTGATACACCCTATAACGGATGTGTGTATACGGCTCTCTGAGGTCTCATAGTCCATGCTCTTCAGGAAGTTCAGCAAACAGCTCAGGCCATCCAGCTCAATAAACCTGGTGACAAACCTGAAAAAAAAACCCAAACAAAACAGGTAGGAAAAATAAGGAAAGCAGGCCAAAGACAGTTTATTTAAAAGATGTGGTATTATTCAGTCCTGCATCTGTAAAAAAGGTCTACTTTTTTAGACTACAGTTCACAGAATAATTCACACGTATTTAAGAAAAACAAGACAAACCAAATCAAAACATAATAATCAAAAAATAATAATTAAAAAAAAAGAGAGAGAGAAAGAAAACAGACTAGATAATAATGGTGTGTCACATAGTTTCAGGGTAATTATATTTTATCACCTTATCATCCTACTGTTTCATCACGGTGCTCTTTGTTGCAGTTACCACCAAACACCTGCTGTGGTTCACTCCAATAGCTGTGGCATTTTCAAGGCCAAACAGATTCTTTCAAATTGTTACATCTTATACATGTGGAAATACACATAAGATACAGTTTCATACAGACTCATAACCACACTTTTAATTATGAGTGCAGATTATCTTGAAAACCATTTCTAGACTTAGGTCAAACTTTTAGCCAATACTATTTATAAGCTTCCACCCCCAGCAGCAGCTGGGTACACTGGACAGAGGCAAACCCACTACCAATGTGTCTGTCAGCTCTACTGACTTAATAGTCTGATCCTGTGATATACGTATAGGAATATCTTATATATAAAAGGGACATGTTCTTCAATGAAAGGCAAAGCTCCTATAATGGCCTTGATTGCATTTTTTGGGGGGTTGATTGTTTTTAGTTTGAGGAAGTATTTTAAGGATGGAACAAGGTCATTGTCAAACTGCAATAGCAAAATTAATAGTAAAATTTTTATAGATATAGGAAAAATAGAATTAAACAGTTACCAAATGACACATCAAAGACTGAAACCATAGTAGGACAGGTTTATTTTGACCACTGACATTACCAGAGTTCTGCTTCTACTGTATCCTACCATAAAATTTGCCTTTCTTTATCTTAGGATTACAGAATCTGAGGTTGAAAACAATATAAGGGAAATTCCTTGTAAAAGTTTTCAATTTTATTGAAATCCAGGGTTAAAAAAAACAAAACACATGGGTCAGATTAGACCATGCAGACAGCCTCCTAGACAAATCAAGAGAGAAGGATGTCATTCTATGTTAATTCAATCATTCTAACACTGTTTCAGAGTTCCCAGGCTTCAAAATGGGGATTCAAAGGTATGAAAAGGGCTACAAATAATTTCACTAGATTGCTTTGTTTATGTCCTGCCTCCTCTAACAGGTCATTCATGTAGGTGTACTTTTTTAGAATGACTGAATGCAAAACCATGTGAATTATATTTGAATTTTCAGTCCATCAAAATGTACACCAATGATAATACATCCATGCTCACACTCTAAACAGCATAATGTAGAAAAACACCTCAAATAAATGAAAATGTTGTTAAGAACTGCTACCCATGTAACAAAAATACAAAAATCTGTGTTATTATGCTTTTACCCAGCCCCTCTTCCTCCCTGTTGGATACTTCCTAATGTTCCATCTTTCTCTTTTCTGTGCTTAAGTGTGATGCTGTTCCTCAGACGCATCAGTAATGGAAGGACCGTACGGAAAAACTGAATTGCACTGGTCTCTGTATCAGCAGGACAAATCTGTGCCAAACTTTTATTTCTCCTGGATAATATGGACTTGACATATGTACAATATTCTGGTGGTTACACCTCACACCACACAGAAATTTTCAGAGCCTACCTGGAAGTTATGGACACTATGGTGACAGATTTGCCAGCTTTCAACTTATTTGGGCCAGCAGTTTGACCAGAAACATGGCAAAGTCTGGTGCTTTCAACAAGATTTTGGCCTGAGGTTTGGGTTTTGTTCAAAATTGAATTTCAATGTGAATATCAGAGTAAAGGCAAGCACACACAGGAATATGTTTGTAACAAAAATGAAAACAAGGTTTAGTTGAACCCTGATACGACAATCTGCCAAGTGTCACACAGGTCTGATTACACATTCTTTGGATGCATCCTCTTGTCTACCCTAAGAAATCATAGGAGCAAAAGCCCCTGTGCTTCCAGGCCAGAGAGTGGGATCAACATCATGCACCAGGAATTTGCTAAGTCACTCAGAGCAGTTTGTTATTTAACATGATTATAGAAAGATAAAAACTTAGTTCAGTTTCTGTAATGCATATAATTGCTAGCATGCCAAAGAAGACTGAAATAAATGCATTCATGGTTTAGTTGCTGCTAAGGAGGCATTTGGAACCAAAATAAGGGCAAACTCAACATGTTACCAAACAATGTTATGCCAATGACTTTTGAGCATTTCACTAACCCTGGACATAAAGAGCAGAGTTGCTCTTTGCCTGTATTATGGCAGTACTAGTTTAAATTCTCCTTCTGCTCCTCACCTCCAAAGTTCAGTTCTGTGAATCCATCCTATACCTTAGCTATTCCCTTGGTATTATAAGGCAGGTGGGGGAAGGAAAGGAAAAAAAACCCAGATGTTTTGATGTTCTTTTCAATTCCAGGGCTGAGGGAAGACATAAATTGGATACCTTTCTGAAGATGCAGAGCTCTACTGACAAAACAAAACATCCAGAAGAAGCAGCTGATCAAAGGGTTGTTTAAACATACTTTTGGATGAAACACCTTGTCTTATTACAAGACATACAAGGCACCACAACCTTCATGTATTTTGGCCTGCTTTGATGACCATATGAACAAAAATTGTAAATGCAACAAAGTCACATTGCCCTAGTTAAGTACAATCCCTCACTAAATTCACTGGCAGAGCAATTCTTCTAGGACTGTTTGGTGAGGTCATTCCAAAAAGGAGGCATGTGCAGGAAAGCAGTGTGTGTCACAAACATTGATTAATGACATGAATTAAAACAATGTCGGGAGTTTCCTGTACTCTTCCTAGTCCAGAGAGCAAACAGTAAGCTGCTTTACTCAATAGGAAGCAAAACCAAGTACCCTCCCATTTCAGCTGACATCAGAAGCAGGAATCAAATTATGATTTTCACCTTCCTTTTCCAAAACACTTAGTTCCCTATTCTTCAGAGAAGCCAGAAATCACACAAGAGGGAGATGAAGGAATGGCAACAGCGGTTTCTGAGCCAACAGATACTCACAGTATGAGGAGTTGCTCAGTGTAGGGAGGTATGTGTGTAAATGTCTGTACAGGAGAGAAAAAGAAATGGAAGTTTTCCTGGCAGGCTGAGAGCCATAATCCTCACACTATTGCTTGTGCACCTGTATGTCTGTAAACAGGGATGTGTATGTTTATGTGCAAAACCAAACCCAAATGTTACAAATAAAGTACCTTCTTCCTCACAATATACACAGATGTAACTATCTGTCATCCTATACACCCTGTATGCTGTAAAGTAATATCTTGTTCTAGACTGGAAGGTGGAAAGTTAAGCATATTTGCCAATGCATTCTGGCTAACACATTCAAAAACTCAAGTGTAAATAAAGCAGGGTGTGTTTTAATAGGTGCTAAACAAGCAAGTTAAAGCCTAACCTCACCTCAGACTCTCACTTGACCAGTTTGGCACACTTTAAAAGGCAGGGCACCTCTTAGTCTTTCAGGTTAACTCATCAGAATGAGTTAGCCAGCTCTAATAATAAACCTTTCATATGAATACAGATGTAGTGGCCTAAAAGTTAATGACCTACCTATGGATTCCAAGTGCAGGGGGGACAGCCTCCCTGTGAGATTTGATCCAGCTCAGGAAGACAGAAAGATCAGTTGCTGTGGGTATACAGAGAGCAGGATGTTCCCACCCTGTTAACAGCCAACGCACCAGTTTTTGAATCAGGCAGTACAGATATTCCTGACAACTACTGAACTGCTGAAAAGTTCAGCAAAATGGATTTTGCTTGCTGGATGCATATATGATTATCTTCAGTATACACTTGAATGCAACAAGGCTAAATCAAACAAAAATAATAGGAGGTAAATTTGAATTAAACAAAAGGAGAAAGGCAGATAGCAAAGGGAATTAGTGATGATTCAGAGCAAAGGAGGTATTTTTCTGGGGTTCCAAAAAGTGACCTTTTCCAGTCCCTTGTCAGTTTTTACTTTTGCTGCATTTCTGAGTCTCTTCATTTTTGGGCACTAAAATACCAAAAGAAAAGCTCTTCTCTCACTGCTTCTGTCCAACAATTTGTCATCACACTTGTTTATAGTCATAAGTTCCTACAAATCTAAAAGAAAATGTGTTTCCTTACAAGATGCAGATGTGGGTTTTTGTTCTCTAAGGCTGGGGTTCTTCCTGTGTGCTGGGACATAACCTGGCTTTATTATTTCAGGATAGCTTTTAAATACCAGAACAAAATGCATTTGTTCAAAATGGAGTCAACTAGCTGCTCAGTGATGCTTCTGTCACCTTTTCTCCAAACGGGAGAGGAACTTGAGTTTGAGTAGGTCTGCTTCAGTTTTTGTTGATGTTAGAACCAGTGGGTTGGAATAAAGTCACAGATTAGTAACATTACTCTACATTTTCTTCTAGAAGCAACAGAGTTCTACAGTAAAATAAAACACAGAGCCAAACATGTGCATTTTTCTTCTTTTAATTCATCTAGATTGGAGAATTCAAGTTGAGGAACCTCTTGGTAACCTGTCAGAGCCCCTGTGTGCTCTACCATCACAAATGGATTCCAGACAGTTGATCCTGTGTGAATTTAGGTCTCTATTTTCTTCAGAGGTCTGATGAACAGAAGTGGCAAGGAAAATAGGATTTGATGTCCAAATTCAACTAGAAAGACTAGTATTTTGAAGGCTTGGGTATCATACTGCTTATAAGAGGGATTTGATGGAGCCAAGGGCCTCTCTACTGCAACCTTTCCATCAAGAAGAAATTGGCTTGTTGATCAGGCATTGGCATGCAGCCCATTTGGCAGCTAATGAATTGAGTTGCTGGAAATTAGTTGAGACATAGGACTTAACTCAAAATTTGGCTTGGCTTAACTATTGAAAAAAAAAAAAAAAAAAAAAAAAAGCCCCAAAATCATCGCCAGCAATTTAGAAGAGAACACTTTATAGGGAAGCTCATAGATACTTGTACTGAAGCTTGTTAGGCTTATTATAAACAGATGAAGCAATAGGCTGTTGTCAAGGGGATCCAGCAAAAGCAATATAGGTCTGAGAAGGAAAACCTTGCAAGGTTTTGAGCAATAGACATTTCTCTTTCTTTTCTATTGCCTTGCTCTCAAAAAGGAGGCCAGGCTGTCCTATTCAAAAAGACAGATAAGAACAACCAATGGTGTCCAACAAGGCGTTTCAGCTTTGCTGCTGTGCCTGTGCTCAATGAAAGCTATCATTTTCACAGGGTAAGCATCAAACCAGCTCCACACTAAAGTAATAGAGTTGCTACATCAAATCTCAACAGTACAGGACTTTTGTTTAAAATTGTTGTGAAATTTGGACCTTTTTTTAGCTTCCATTTTAGCGTAAAGTCCAGATGCATTTTGCTGTGTTTGTCTGCTTTAGGACAATGATAGACAGGATCAAACAGTCACTTATCACCTTGAGCTAGGTCTCAATATAGGCCACTGTTCCTCCACTTCATGTTAAAAACACTTACCCTACCCACATCATAAAGTTACCAAAGCCTGATGAATCTTTATGCCTCAGAGGAGCATAAGAATCCATCTTTGTGCTCTCTTACAGGAGGTAAAAAGGTGAGGTTTAAAGTGATGCATTCTACCTCAAACTTGCTGAGAGGTGAGAAGCTGCATGCAGTCCACTTTTTAAACATCATGAAGGGGAGAAGTACAGTCAGCACTAAGCTCTACATGAAGTCCCAGAAATATCTTCACTTCAAGTCAGCATAGCTGCAATGATAATTCTTTGAGATAATTTTTTGGTCTGATTTTAATTAATTAATATAATTAATTGGTTTGAAAAAAACCCCAGTATTTCCTTAGGCAGTACTGAAACTCTGAAACTATGACTTCAGCGTGGTGTGGATGCAAACACATTTGGCCCATTTTGGGCCCAATACAAAGATATCCAGAAACTTTTTGATCAAGTTTTTCATACGATCATATCAATTATAGTTATTACTTCTGCATCATGGTCTTCTAAGTGTTAAATGGAAAAGGTTTCTACGCTAGTCAGTTTGCTATTGTTCAGAGCTTTGTTCCCAGAAAAACAAAGATGACCTTACCTTCAAAGACACAGTACACAATAAAGTCTCTTAACATTTCTCTACACCA
Organism: Actenoides lindsayi; assembly: GCA_025331215.1. Classification (NCBI taxonomy): domain Eukaryota; kingdom Metazoa; phylum Chordata; class Aves; order Coraciiformes; family Alcedinidae; genus Actenoides; species Actenoides lindsayi. The sequence goes on along the minus strand of WTSP01005398.1, from coordinate 10,531 downwards.
CAGTTACACATAGAACAGGAAGAATGCCAAACCAGGTGATGTCAGATGGATTAGCTGCTTGGTACCTAACAGTTCACATTACTAAAGATAAGGGGAAGCCTGAATTCAAAGTTCAGAGTAGATACTGAGATTTTACTCAACATGAATCTAATTATGTGGGACTTTCAGGGGGCTATGAAGTCTACAATCTGATCTTCATAGTTATTACCTGTGTTTGTACATATATACCATCAGTTTTTCACAGCAGACTATGTCTTTCATTTTCCTGAAGCTACATGCTTCAGCATTAGTGTGCCCTTCCAACTAGGCAGGTTTAGATCACAGACTGCAAGGCTTTCTGTGGATTGTCTGAAAAATCAGAGGCTTGGGTGAGGTGAGACAATGAGGTTTCTGTCCATGCCATTCTTTCCCGTGTCACATTTGACCACAGGGAGGCAGTGAGTTGTGATGAAAGACAAACAACATTACCTCATGGGCTGAGTCCGCAGAGCTGTCTTCAAGTCTTCAACTATTTTATTTTTCATTTCTGTTTCTTCTTCATCGAAAGCATATAGAGTCTGCATCTGTTCAGAAAAGAAGATGACAATCAAAGAAGCTCAGCTCAAGCTGCCTGGAAGCTAAAAGACAGGCTGGAAATTATGAAAAACAACTGTCTCATCAACCCATGCAGAGGTGCCTGCCGACCTCTCACCAGGAAAGCAGCGTCTGAGCTACAAAACGGAATCCAGATGAGGCTGCTCATGTGGACTGTCAGCAGCATACTGCTTTGCCACACTAACTAAACTAGGATTCTCAGATTACCCCCCAAAATCATACTTGCCAGTATGCCCTCAGAAAACTGTACCTAATTTGGAACAGCCATTTGCTGTGGTGATCTATGGATATGTGAGGCAAAGTTGATAGTAGGTGATATCTTTTATTAGACTGACATGACTGGAGGAATTTGGGAGGGGAGGGGGAAGAAAGAAAAAACCCAGACTTGTGTATCAGGTTTCAAAGAATAAAAGCTTTTTCTTCAAGTGATTAACCAGCCTATAAGTACCCTGAATTACATTTTGTGTACATACAAATTTGACGTTTTTTCCCCACACCAAGTGTATCACCTGTTTTAAGATACTGATTTTCCTTACACACTTTGTCCTTGCTAATTAGGAACATTAACTGAAAAAAGCTGGGTCATCGTAAAAATCCCCATTTCTGTTTTTTAACAAGTAAACTGATGCACATGGAGACTAGATTTTCTCCCAGTGTGCAGCTTGAGATAACTAGAGATTGCAGTCAACTGGAACTGAAAACGCTGTGGATCACTGTAAATTATATTGAGAGATGATGCGTGGAATACACACAAAAAATAAGGTTCTCAAAGTCAGACAATGCCATTTAAAAAAGTGGTATATGAGGAAATCAGAGTTCCAGATCTATACTCAGCATCACTGCAACTTTGTGATGTCAAGCAAGGCTTTTCAATGCCCATTGCATATACCATTCAGGCTCACAACTTCAGTGTGTGATTTTTTACAAACTCTAGACTTAGTGCTGGAAAGTCTTAGCCCATAGCTATGTCTCAGTCACTTTAATTGTAAAACAGAGAGGATAAATGACTCTCTTGTTGGCAAGACTTCTTGGGGATATCATTCAGTGGTATCTGGAAAGCAGGTCTGAACCCCTTCTCAAATGAATAACCTGATTAAACTAGCATCATCTATAAGATCCCTAATATTATACCTCTCTGTGGTGGAATCTGAGTAGTTACAATTATGGCCCATAATATTTAAATCTTTATTTTACTGTTTAGCAAGCACCAAAGAAAACCTTCCTCTTACTGGAACTTCCTTTAACCCTCCCTACCACCACCAGCCCAACACCTCACTTCCCTTGGAAGTACTCCCATGTTGCTTCCTTTTGCAAACCATGTGGTGCCAACACATGTCAGATCCTGAGGGTGGTCATTTGGCTACATGCCATTGCTGTCTTATGCTGAACAGCTGGCATAGAGAGATGTGTTTAACTCTAGGGGTCCTCTCTCTGATCCGCACTAAAGTCAAATTCACTCAGTAACAGAGCAAGCCATTTCCTGCCCTAATGGAATGACAGAGCGCTACTGATGGAAAATGAGCTGATGATGTTTTATCTTTTGCCAGCAGCCCCCAACAGCCAGAAACATAAATTGAAATGCTTAAGCCAAGCTATATATGATACCCCTCTTTGAAAAATAAACAGAAATCCTGAACAGCCATTATGGAATCTCAGTGGCAGAGTCCTGGGGTGTGATCTGGGGCTTGATTTGTATTTTCTTGGGTGACAGCCCATCTGGTCATCTTTCCTTGGGCCGTAAATGTTCCTTTAAAAAGCTCCCATTCCTCGGACAGCTTAGTTTCTCCTCTGAGCCATTGTGGAGGGAAAGTAAATGGATGGTAGGAAGGTGTTCAACAGTATTTTGTTCAGAGTGAAAAAGGCCCATTTCCAAATGAAAAAAATTACAAATAATCCTGCTTTTACAACAGAGGGTGATTATAGAAAACCCCTTTTCTAAAGTTGCAGGCAGCCAAGATCCCTTCATTTCTCACTCCTGTGCGTGGCCAGGAACTCAAATCCTCATGCCCTCTCTAAAGACGACCAGTCACGCGTTTGCATTATGAAATAGCTTTCTCGGCAAGAATTATAGAAAACATAACTATCCCTGGGAGACAGAGAGGAGGGAACTGCTGTTATTTGAGGCTGGATTTCATTAATGTGGCTGACTGATGAATTGCTTTCCTGAACTACGAACTGCTCTCAAGGACTAATGTCTGCTGTACAGAGAATGCAGATAGTTATTATCAGTTAACTAAATATACGAGGAAGAGGAAGCAAAGTAGTGCCAGGTCCTTGTCTGGTCCCTAAAAAGTGGTGTACATTCTAGCACATTTTGCATATTTAAAGTTTTCCAGATTAAGTGCATCACTTAGGAAAGTATAGCATGTAGTTACTTGATTTGCCAGTTGAAGAAATTCACAAATTTGTGAAAACAATCATTCACAGGGAGTTTTATGTGTCAAAGTTCAGGTAGTTCAAGAAATTACCTTTGAAAATTTGGCTCAATTTAAAATGAAAGATTTTAGTTTTATTAAAAGTACAGATTAATTCCCACACCTTATCTTAATGGTTAATTATACCCCTAAACTTCTGGGAAGGAAAATCCAGGATCATAATGACAGTATGTGAGACAAAGAGAGAAAAAAACCTGGCATGAACTAGCATCAGCAATACACTGTATGATGGACCTAGTGTTACTTAGCAGTCCCACACTAACTAAATGGAAAAAATAAAGAAGCAAACAAAATAAATAGTGAAAAAACAACCTGAAGGTTCTGATTTTTCATTACAGTCTAAGCTCTTTCTTTAGATCTTGTCTAAAATCATAAGTTTTATCATTATTGAAATAATTTCCAGTTCATAAAACAATATAAGTAAAATTAAAATCAAAATTTGATTAAAAGATATTGTATTGCATGCCTCCTATGATATACCCAGGCAATACTGCTTCAAAAGATTTCTTCAAAGAAAACAAGTCAGTTGAAATTCAAGGTGCACCACATCTCTAACTACAATAAAACTGAACTAAGAGACTAAATTATGAATAGATGTAACTTAAAAAACCCCTGAACTTTTCAGCAAATAAGTTTAAAGTAACACAGATGTCACCTAACCCAGATGGAGGAGAGAGTTACCATCCACCTGCTAAATATTGCTGAAAGATATACATATGTTTAATGTTCTGTGAAGCTGCTCTGCCCTGAACAAAAGCTTTCTGAGTCAAGGAAAAGGGCCTGGTTATAGCTGTATTTATTAATCTTGACCCCTGTCTCATACTTTTGACTGGGCCATCTCTCCAGAAAAGCTGGATCTGAAACTACTATTCACCTGAAAGTCTCTCTGTGGAAATGCATACACAGACAAGCTCATAAAAGCAACATTGGCTGTCAGAATTTTTTGTTCCCAGTAAGGTGAGAGCTGTGTTTATTTCTGCTGCCAAGCAGACAGTATCATGGGGTGAGGAGGGCAGGAGGAGAATATGGAGGCTTCTTTGAATGTGATCTTAACAGGACAGCTGCTCCATTTTTGAGAAAAGAAGTTTTGTGTGGTGATGAATCAGCAGAAGATGACAATGACCTTGAAAATGGAAATGGCCTTTAATTGTGGGCATGCAACCTGTCCACAGTCACCGGTATTGTTCACAGCATGTAGACATCAGAGGACTGGGCAGATTTGGAGGCTCCTCTTTCTACATTAGACATCATTAGCAGCTGCCCCCTTCCCTTAAGGACTGGTCTAGAAGATGTTCTACCAATGATCTACTTGGCCCCTTCTTTTCAGTTAGGCTACCTGAAGGATGGAACAGTCCCTCTAAAGGATCCCCATGCTACAGACTATTAAAGAGATCCAGTTTTAATGTCATACGCTCTTGTGAGAATTGGGTTTAAAAACAATTAAAATCTAAAAAGTCACAGAAAGATAAACACTTGTGGGAACAGAATTGTGCCTAAAACGTGTGGCTTTTTGAACTGGATCAGGAATCTGTGACCTAAAATGCTTCCTAAAGTAATGGTCTAGGGTTACAAGTAGGGAATGTCAAACATGTCAGGAATCACCACATTGCTCTCAAGTGTAATCTGGGTAGCACTGCAGCGGGTCTTCTGAGAAAATAATCATTGAGCACAGGGACCTTGGCCTGCTGAAATCCACAGAGAGATACTTAAGATATCAGCAGGATAAAGGTGCCATTTCCACTCTATCAGAAGGTAGGAAGAACTTTTTTGCCAAGTTAATATATGAAAAGGAACTTCATAATTAAACAAAAAGATAGAGAACTAGATGTGAAAACCACAAGTAAAAAGATTCTTATGCTATTAGTTCATAGAAGATGCGAAGATTGAATTTTATTAAAAATAAAACAGGACTTAAGACATTTTAAACTAACACTTCTGTGATTATTGCTACCATTTCAACACTAATGCATTATTTCTAATTAAGCTATGGTAATACCTGATGGTGCCCAAGAAATACAAACTGAAATAGACTAGACAGTCAAGAAGCAACATGTTTTTCTGTCACCACTTCTGAGCCAACTCCACTTGGATGCAGTTTGAAAAAAGAATATTTAAAAAACCCACCACTAAATTTAGGACTGAAATTATAAGGGACCCAAAATAACCATTTGGAAGTTAAGAATCTCAGAGGTCTAAATAATAATGAATAGAACATGTATTTGGAAGTGTATTGGAGCTGTTTCTCAGCTGTATTGCTCCAGTTTTCTGCTGATACTATTCTTGTGAATTCAAGTCAACTAAGTTTCACCTGCCTAAAAGTGAAGCAACCAAGTGGTAAATCAGAAGCAGAGGTTTTAACCTCAGCATGTCTTCTCAACACTTCATGCACAAGAGTATATTATGAGGCTTGAAGCCAAACAAAAGGTTATCAATCACTCAGTGTTGAGGCATGCAAACAACATTACCGGGGCTGGTGTTTATTGGTGCTGCTAAAACATGTTTAAAATTAGAAACATAGGCCAAAACATAGTCTCATTCCATGGAACTGCTCCAGATTTACAATAGTGGCGTGTACATATTCACTCCAGGTTTACGTCAAGGTCATTTAAAAACTAATCCAAAAGTCACCAAAATCAATGGAAAAAACTTTCAGGCCTTGGATCAAATCCTACCAGAAGTATTTGGCTCAGTGACATTACAAGGTTTCATACTTTTTTTTCCTTAATGGCCCTTGTAGAGCAAATCTGTTCAGTCAGGAAATCAAAGCACAGTGCCATGTTAGTCACAAAAGCTCAATCTCTTTTCTCAAAACAAGTCCATATTCTATATATTCCATTACTCTGACCCAAGAAAATCTGGCGTGAAGGAAGGTGATCATTTTGTTTACTCATGACTCACAGTAGAAAGCAACTTTTCTTTTATCCTATTAAAGTGATTTGTAATAACTTGTAAACCTGGATTTTTTTTTTTTACTGAGCAAGACATATTTCACCGCAAGAAATGCTTCAGTACTGACACATTTGGCATTCACTAAGGCATTATTTTAATGAAATCATTTTACAGCTCATAACCATGATACAAAAGGTGCAGAGAAACCTTTAGAAATGAAACATAAAAGCATAAGTAAACAAGGTGTGCTACTTAATATGCTAGGAACAGAATTCTATCATCACTTCCACACAACTGCCAAAAAAAGCTGGAGGAAAATTTAACTACAAAATCAGTAAAAGGATGAAATTCCAAATATATAAGATCCACCGTATCAAAGGAGATCAGTGGATGCCCTCTGCAGGTGTTCTGCTTCTGCTGGTGACCAGGTCTACAGGATGCTTCAGAAGAAGGGACATATTATACAGATATTGAATGACAATTAAAATTTTTTCCTCAAATATCTTGTTGGGTTGTACCTGATGTCCAAGGCCTTATGCTCCTTTATCTGCTCTTATAAATGTGGATGTTATCTTACATAAAGAATTACCTTTTCTTTAATTCTTCTACTAAACTAATAACCCCATTGTTATTTTGTAGGTTAGCTAGAAATCAATTTGGAACCACATAGCAATACAAAAGTTTATCTAGTTTTCAAATGGTTACTTTTTTGATTCATTGCATATTTGCTTGAATTTTCATTCCAGAATCTAATTTGATTGCCTTCAGTACTCAGTAATGTAGAAATAAAACATGAAAATATGGTGCTTTCTAACCTGTTCTTCTAGAGCACGGGTCTTTCTTAATACACATGCCTGTCTTCTGAAAGAAGTCATATTTTAAATCAGTCATGCATTTGGGCTAACCTTCTGTTTTGGAGACTTCTTCCTAAAGAAACACATTTCTATGGTAGGAAATTTTCCCTGCTTTGCAGGAGAGGTAACTTACTGCTGCCATGGAATTGATGCGGTCAATGTAGTAATCTGGCCAGCTGGTAGCAAGTTTATTAGGATCTTCTTGTTCCTGAAACAGAAAGTTAAACAATGTTACGATGGAAGCCTTTACAGGATGAAATGCCACTGTAGAACCACCTGGGTTCCTTTATTCCACTGCTCTTTATTGTGGTATCTCCTTCCCATATTCTTCTATAATGCATATAGATGTGTGGCATTTATTACAAACACTTCTGAAAGTATAACGTTAGCGCTGTCACCATGGTGTGTCAGATAAGAAGAAACCCCTTCAGCTAAGGTTATTAAACACAGAAAAATAACGTTTGATGGAGACACAGTTATCTTTGGCATCTAAGCGGCAAACATTAAACAAACTATGTTTCCAAGTAGAAGGATAGACCATTTACAGATAACACGCTTACATTTTGTAGCTTTATAGTGACAGATCTTATAAATTATTTTTCCTCTCTACTGCTAGAGTGATGGTGGGATTCACCAATGAAGGGTTTTTTAGCAGCATAACATCTGCTATGGAGGAAAAACGAAACAAAACAAAACCGTCAAGGAACCTGAAAAGAAGCCAAAAGACTGCCTCATTTTGATGGGATAACTAAAAAGAGGTTTAGACTGGAAATTAGGAAGTATTTCTTTACCAAGAGGGTAGTCAAACACTGGAACAGGCTTCCTAGAGAGGTGGTTGATGCCCCAAGACTGTCACTGTGTAAGAGGTATTTTGACAAGGGCTTTAGATTTTAGTCAGCCCTGAAGTGTTCTAGATGATCACTGTAGGTCCCTTCCAGCTGAAATATTCTATTTTCTATTCTATTCTAAAAAGTTAAACACAACCTCAGAACATCCCAAGGAACAGAGCAGTATCCCCTCAATTACAGTAGGACCAGTATTAATTCTTCTATCCCTACCTCCCAAATAATACACCTGAAATCTTCTTCACTAGACTAAGCTCAAACTTCTAAAAGAATACCTATCCCCACTCAAGAACCAATTCTTTCTTGTTCCTTGGCTGCTCAGTGGAAACGAGATTTCATTCCAGTGGGTCTATTTATTTCCATGCAAGTCTAACAGTCACTGGCAACATGATGATTGGTTTCCTAATCTCCCATTATAAACTACAAATAACTCATATTAAGAATCCTAGTATTTGATAAGAGATTGAATGACTCATCCTAAGGATGTCCAAAGATACATGACGATTGTGTGGATCTTAGCATTGTTGTCCATGTATGAATGCTTACTCATACTCTAAAAAATATATAGAACAATATTAAATGTGTAGGTTTATCAGAATACCTCAGCTTTTTCAGAACCATTTGGTTTAGAGATGAGAAATAACACTACATACTCCCTGCTGAGCCACATTCAGAAGATACCTTGCTACCTGACAGATTCCTGTCAGGCTACATACCAACACATAGTTCTGCACAAATCAAAATCTTCATATTCAGAATTAAAACCAAAATCATGACTAAAACTGGGATCTTTCTATCCTCTCTCTTCCTTCCACTGGTCTTCAACATCTAAACTAATGGAGTATCCCCATTTATGATACTGACAAAACAGCTTTGTCCCCTTCTAGAAAAGGACTGTAGCACGGACATATCCTAGACAGATCATGGTCCTTTATTCAGCCCTTGTATTCATCTAAACAATTAAGAAAGATTTAAAGAAAGCACCATATAGTAGGCTACTGCTGTAGGGTAAGCGTGGGAAAGTTGCAAATCGGCAAGAGATCCCAATTACATCCACAGCTGTCACGCAACCACCACCTCACAATAATGGTGCAATTATGAACAAGGTGATCTTTCTCAAATTAAGAGAGAATTTCTGCTGCTTTTTCTTACTTCCTTCTCCTTGTCACCATCAGCAGAAATCTGACAGATCCAAATCCATGTCAAATGGCACTTTACAGCAATATGCAAATATACCCCTACCAATAGCCAGTTAGAATTGCAACACTACATGTTATTGGTAGACTGCCTTTTGCTGTCCCTTTCATGTGTAGAATATGTAGTGGCAATGGGTTCACGCTTAGCAGACCTTAACCTCCCCTACAAAAGTCAAAATGTGACCTTGCTGATGGAAAAATAATTAAAACATAGAATAGATAAAACCAGCATTATTTTTATAAGATAATCTTATCATCCCCAAAGAGACAAATAGAGATGGGGAGCTAATCCAGAGGTAGTTAAGTAAGGTCATCCTGCAGGGAACCCGGTTGATCCACTAATCTGCAGTGCAAGGTGTGCTCATATGCCCTTCTGAAATTTTTCTCTGCATAGAATTATAAAAGTCCAAGTGGCAGCTATAATTGGAAAGTACAGATGACAAGAACATTGTCAAAACAGGGAATACATATGTTCCCTATAGCTCTCCTGCTTCCATTCTGAACTCCAAATAAAGAAACAAACACATGTAAATTAAGGACTGCCTGGATCCATGTTTTATGTCCGAAAATAAGATATAATACTTTCTCCTTAAAATTCTTTAGGGGAAAAAACCAAACCAAACCAAAATAAAAGCATAAATGCTGGAATGCTACAACTAACCTTTGTATCTGTCTAGTTCAGACATGCATGCTGAAGAGCATCAGGATAGATACACTAAAAATCTCATAATTCTGAATAATTTCCTATCTGAACCCAAACCATTAGAAATTTCACAATCAGAACCAGGGATAAGAGGACTCTGATTCCCTAAAGTATATCCACATATGTGATTAGTCTGGATAATGAGATACGGTCCCTCGTGTATCCAGCTTTTCACCATTCTTCATCCTCTACAAATTGGTCTGAACTCTGAGTCTGTAAGTCTTACGGTTTGGTTTTAAACAGAACCGGGAGAAAATTGATTTCAGTGGAACACAGCGTGTGTAAGCTTTTTTTCCTGAACTAAAGCCCAGACTGAAGCTGTATATTGCTGAGGTTATAAAAGTGTTAGTGGATACTCATTATGCAATCCCCACTTTCTGAAGTTGTTTCAGTACAGAAGCATATTAAGCAGAAAAGTCCATCTAATTTCAGTGGTCCTCCATAGTCCCTGTTCAGACCAGAATTTTATGACTGTCAATGTGTTTTCTAGTTCACTAGAATAAATGTGATTATGTATTTAAAACCTGACGGTCAATTCCCATTATAAAATCCCAGAAAGCTACTTTTATTCAGGATGAACACATATATTTTTATCTAGCCCCATGAAATCATTAGGTGGAAGTGTCTTACTTATAACAATCAGGTGGGCAACATTTTTAAAAGATAAAAAGTTCACAGCTGTAGCATCAGAACCACTGGAAAACAAAAACAAAAACTAAAAAACCCAACCCAAAACAAAACAAATAAAAAACAAACAAACAAACAAACAAAACCACAAACAAACAAAACAACAAAAAAAACCCACAAATAATTCGTTGCCCAAATTACGTGAGTTCTGTCCATGGCAAGAAACTGTTTTCTCTCAGAGAGGTGAAGATAAGCCAAAAATGGAAATCAATGAAGGGTGTCGGGGGGGGGGGGGGGGGGGGGGGCACCAACAGCGGCGGGGGGTTGTTTTTTTTTGTGGAAGTGTTGAGTTGTGTAACGGGAGAAAAAGACGCGAACAAAACAAAAA
>WTSP01005397.1:19913-103706 GCA_025331215.1 Actenoides lindsayi | reverse complement strand
GAAAGGGAGTCGTCTTCCATAACCTAAAAGTAAATTCTATGTTAGTGTTTTTTTTTTTTTTAAAAATTAAAAATCTCCCCCAAAAAATTTTTTTTTTTTTTTTTTTTTTTTTAAAAGTAAAAAAAAAAAAAAAAGTAAGCAGGAACATTTCAGTAACACTAGTGGGAATTCTGGAAAAGAGTTCTACCAAATATGACACATTTTCATGAGATATTTTATAATATATAATACTATAATCAGAATGAATGCGCAGGCTTACAGATTTTAAGAAATCTTACAATGCTATATCATGGCCTTTGAGCTACATTGGAAGAATTTATAACCCCATAAAACATTTTTAAGAAGGCATAGTCGCTAGTTGTGATGAAGAAGACGAAGCATGAAGATGGAGTAAAATCTCTAGCCCATTTAATATAAATGAGAGATTAAGGCATGGAAATGCATTTTTCCCCTGTATTCTTTAACATGGCTAAAATAGTACAATCACTGACATTTTCAGGCTTCAACGAACATCAAAATAGTGGGAGCACCTTTGGGATCCTATGGTCTGGGCAACTGTGAATGAAGCAGAAGGTACTATATAAAGAATGGCTACTTGAAGAAGAAAAACAAAGAACAAATTACACAAAATCAGACATCTGAGAAGTCTGATTAATCAAAGGTGTCAATTAAGTAAAGTAGATTAGTAACATGATTTACTAACAATAGGGATATGACCTCAACAGGAGAAACTGAGAGCAAATTTTATGAATGCTGCTGGGTGAAAAGCCACAGAGTATGAATTATTTAATATCTACCAGCAAATTATTTTTTTTTATTATTTTTTAAAATCATGCCTCAAATTGTGGTATAGAAAACTGCAACATCTAGCACTAGTACATAAATCTGATACTAAATAATGTAACTACAATGTACTTAGCACTCATACAGTGACTGTTATTTTTTCATCACTAAAGAGCTCCAAGTACTCTCTGAGCAGTAATTAATCTTCAATATTCCCATATCAATAGTAAGGTTAATGTTATAATTCCTAAATATTCAGTTAAGAAACTCAAAACAGAAAAATTATTTGCCATATTCCAACCATCTACTTAGAAACAGAAACAAAATTACCTTCATTAATACATTTAGAAAGACTTTTATACTGGAAAATATGGTGCTTTGGGAAGGTGGGAGGCTTGCAGGAATATTAAAAGTTTTCATGCCCAAGAGAAAGCTTTAGGACACAGACAATTTCCATAAAGTTCTGTCATAAGAACCTCAGTATTGGTTATCCTAAACATTATGTTCCAAAACTATGTTTATTTTTTCTCAAGTATATTTTACAACTGAGTATCACAAAAGAGCTTTAGGACTTCACATGAAAAAGTAATTTGGCCTTCACATTAACTGCTAAAAATCATGTCATAACAATGGTTTTTGATAAGTACTGACCTGGAAAGGAATGTTAAAAAGAGTCAGACCTTCAACAGAATAAGATGTTTCAGATCTTTTCTACATCTGGAAGCATATTTGGAGAGCTCGTCTTATTCTTTTATTGCCTCTTGTAATAAAAGATCTTTTTTTAGACAAAAAGCATTTGCTAAAGTTGGAAAAGTACATACCTAAACATTGTTTTGATGATACCCTAAAAAGGTAAGCAGTTATTGCTAAATGAGTAACAATGCTCTCAAAATTCAAATTCATATTCTTTCTGTATTAACTCTGGCCTTAGTATGTAAAAACTGTTACAGGAAAATATACTAGAAAATAAAGGATATAAAAAGTTGGAAGACACTTTTGCCTCACTTCATGCACTTAGTCTTGGACATGCTGAAAATACTGATACCCCACTGATAATAAGTGATAGCAACTGATGATGGATAACTTTCTCTATGAAATATTTCAAACAGATTTCTATATCCCCACTCAGAAGGATAAATACATTTAAGATTTTATTTCTGTAGAAATGACTATTTGCATACAAATAAATAGTCCCTGATTCAGTTACAGTCCTTATTCTATTCAATATAATGAAACTGAGAAAATGTTCAGATTTAGATCAGCTGTAAAACCAACTACATAATTCTATACATATGCACATACATATATATTCTTCCTGTACATTTTAAAGAGGGTTGTTTGGCTTGTGCTTTTTTCTCTTTGTTCTTCATTTCTACCCTTGCTTTCCTATTTTAGAAAAAGGAAGTTCTTAACATATTGAGAGGTGCAAAGAGATGTTTTTCAACAAAACATGACTGAGCTTCAACTCACCTGAACAAAGAAGTATCAATGAAAGAAAGCCTGGGGTAATAATAGTTTCCTTTCAGACTCACAATAAGTTTCAGAGAGTCAGTAGAAGTTCAACTACATATACAAGATGATGATTTTTTACATCGGAAATATTTGTAGCCATATAAATGGCCACACATAACCATATATGTGATCATGTAGAAATATAGGCATTTTGAAAGTGCAATAGCATTAAGTAAGTAAAAGCTGAAACAACACACAGCCCAGACAGAGCTATAAAAGCCCAGGCTCTGAATGGCCTGTTTTTGCCAGCTTTGCTCTTCTTTGTTAGTATTTAACAAGCAAGTACAGCTGAAGAGAACATAGAAAATTCTGGCCACCTGTAGGCAACAGTAGTTTTGCTATTATTTTCTACAAGCACCTAAAATAGCTTTAGGTATTCCATTCTTTAGAGATGATCTAAAATAAATATCAGTAACCTACAGGATTTCAGGTAATGCTGTACCTTAGAGATTGAAAAGGTAGATTTAATTGATCTGATTTTCCTCCTTAATGTCAAGCATTCTAGACAGGACAACTTTGCTTAAAAAGAGAGAGACATTGTTAATTACCTTTATCAGAGACTTTTCCTTTATTGTCAAGAAACCTTTCAGATGCTTTTTAAAAAACTGGTAATGAAATTAGATACATAATGACTTTATAATTTAGATGAATACTATGGAAGTTATTACGCATAAAGACTGAGCATCTGTTAAAGTGATCCCAAACTAAAATTCTTACCATCAGGATTCCAGCTTGCTATGTTAAATTACTTAGAAAATAATTATTGCTGTGGATTTTTCACATAACAAATTCTTTGTCCCAATTTGAACTTGACCAAATGTTTGGACATTTGTGAAGACAAGAGGGGACTCAAACTATAAAGAGAGCAATCAGCTATGAAATTTTCAAATCAGATGAATCTGAATGTTTTTAATTAATTGTATCTTCATGCCTTAACGTATCTAGGATTTGGCCATTTTTTTAGATATAATCTTAATAGTGGCAATACACAGATAACCACTTTTTTTTTTTTAGAAATAAACTAGCATTTCATTATATTTCATAGGAATGAGTAAAATAATAATGAATAAATCAAATCTGTGCCCATATAAAAAAACACTTTAGAATATTTGCTTCCATTCATTATATTTCATAGTGTTTTTCATATGGGCACAAATTTGATTTAAGCAGTTTCAGGACTTTATATAAATGTACAAGTACAGAGAGGAACTGAAGTAGTGAACCCATGGTACCATAGACAGTCTCTCTCATAATTTGAACAATAATTCATAGCTGCTGAATTTCCCTCGAAAGAATCTCCAGACAGAAGGGCTGGAGATGGAATCCTGACAATCAGAACCTCACTGGGGCTGACTTTTTAGAACAGTGCTTAGTTGTTTATTTTTCATCCAACATATATCACATTAGGGGTAAAACAGGCCATTCAACATTTTCTGACTCTAAGAGAGTTCAACAGTTAGATTGGAGAACAGGCTTTTTAAAAAATCGGCTTTTTTATGAAGCAATTTTAATGTGACAGTTGATAAAACATCTCATCTGATGTATAGTGGTCATTATTTAAAAGTTTGCATTTGCCAACAACTAACAAAATGTAGTTATCAGACATATTATGCTATTTTCATACCTTTCAAATAGAAAGCTGTAACAATTATTCCGAAACTTTGGTTTGAAATGTGTTGGCAAACCTGTTATTTAAGTGTGGCCATCATATAAGCATTTTTATGTGTGTATGTATTTATTTATTTATCATATGACTTTATTAATCTGCATGCAAGCAGGGAACCTGGGCAACAAAGTTACTTCAGAACAAAACATTCTCAGAGTGAATGAAAATGCTGAATGATTCCATGACAAACATGCTTTTCTTGTACAATAAAATAACATTTTTAACTGTTAACACAATAAAATGTCTGATAGCTATTTGCCCATCTTCAGTGTTGCAATAAAGTATTTTAATCCCTTTAAAACTCATACCTGCTTTTCAAGTATTTGTCAATCTACGGTTGAGATACGGAGGAATGTAATCCTTTTGCAGTCAGTACAGTCAAAACTGTTCTACAAGAGTACATGGTCTTTCTGTGCCTGGTGTTTCCAGTACATTCACAAAACACACACTGTAAATTTCTTATGTGAAATGTTTAGGTTGAGGATAATACAGAGTTTGGATTATATTCTAGAAAAATGGTTCTTTCCTTTTCATAAGTGTATGCATCATATAAACCAGTTCTATTGGTTTATATTCACATGAAGAAATGAACTTTAAAACTGACAGAAAGGGTTGTTTTGAAAACAACAAGACGGGTTTTTTTACTATGTTAAGTAGCACTGATTGAAAGTTCCCAACAGAAGCTTTAAAAAGGAATTTTTAAAGTTTTAAGTTATAAGAAATTGAGGTCAGAATAGGCAATAAAGGTCACAAGATTGTGATGGCATTGTTTTAGGATAATAACCTTATTTTAAGATATGAAAATACTGAAACAATCATGCCAGCATAAGAAATAATTATACCATAATTCATAAATGCATAATTTATCAAAACAATAGAGCAGTCATGGTTAGATGCAACCTAATATTCCTGTATAAGATATAACTACATACTGTACAATCGTTCCTTTTTATAGTTATTTTTACATTTAGTCCTCATCCAAATCAAGCTGAATACTCCTATGTATGAATGGCGTTACAAAATAAACACAACTCACAACAGGGCTTTATTACTGCTACTGCACCACCATGGCATGCAAGTAACTATGTAGTCAACTATAAACAGTAAAATGTCATCATCTTCCTGAAATAAAAAGAACATGAAAAATACAGGTATAGTAGTAAACATCAATTATCTTTTTATATCTTTCATATTTACCAAAAGTCTATCATTACATGAGGCATTTACACCTCTGTATCACTCTCCTGTACTAGTATGGTGGCAAATTTGGAGTAGAGAAACTATACTTTCAACAAGCTTGTACAAAACTACTATTTTCATATTACACTGTTGTCAATGTGTCATGTGTAAATGAGAATATGACGTCTGCTACCTACCCCTTACCATTCTCTTACTCTTTTGTATATTCATGAATTTTGAGTAAATAAAAAGACAGGGACATTAAAGCTGTTTGCTGGGTTATCAGTTGTGGTGACTGAGCCCCCAAAAGACTAATGTCCTATAGAAAGGAAACTCAACAGCTTTATTTTGCTGAGTACTGATTGTGTGAGGTTCCATACTGGATGTTGGATTTGAGAACCACCGACGGAAGCAACCTGGACTTCTAAATATGTATTCATTTAATCTTGGTTAAGCAGGGTAATGCCTTAACTGGTGTGAAAGTGAGAATGAGATGAAATTCTGCAGCTGGGATAAAAAAAATTCATCTACGCTTTATTATAAAAACAAGGGTCAAAGTGCTGACTTCTGCTTGGAGGTCAGGACAACATAGAGATACCAGCCAATTTCAATACTGAAATGGGAGCAGGTAGAATACCAGTGAGTTAACCTCTCCTTAGATTTGCAATCTTGGAGACTCTCGGAAAAAAATCCCAAACTTCATTGCAAAAGAAGCTTTTCCATATTCTGTTAATTTTGCTAATCAGTTAGCTAGCATGGAGGACTCACATGCACTCTGTCAAATAAATCATTCAGAATTCAGAATAGACTCTTAGGTACATAAATATGAAAGCCTGCCCATCACTCTGCTGCAGCCCAGATTATGTTTCTGATGGTTTTGCAAGGTAAAGAAAAATAATAATAATGAAATGCTCAAATCAGCTTTTTAATGGAATTATCTTTCATTTTTATTAAATGTGATGTTCTTGGGCTATAGCTATGCTAAATTCAAAAGCTGCCTACCTATTTCAGGCAATGATAAAAGAACACCTAAATCCAAATCATCCTCTTCCACTTGCTGGAAAGAAATCTTAATGTTGATTACAAGGAGAGAATTGTACAATTCTCATTGTTACATTAAGCTATACAAAATGTCCTTTCATTTTCTGGAATTTGCTTAGTTTTCAATTATACAATTTCCTTCTACATTACAAAACAATGTACAGTTATTTCCTAGTTCTATTCAAGGATTTTCCCTGCTCTGATATGTTCAGGATTAAGAATAGCAGGTAATTTATTTCATATTTTCTTGGTATTAGGATCCACTCTTTTTTAAAAGCTCACCAAACATACTCATACATACCACAAGTTTGTTTTGCTTTGGGGTATAGTAGGCTGTGTGACTATAACAAAGCACAGTACCTCATATGTTCGTTCATAGATTTGCCTCCATAAAAACTGAGGCTGTAGTATAGCTTTCAATGGAAGCCATTTAAAAAGAAAACATTACAGAATATACAATTGTAGTTTTTGAATCTCAGACACAAGTTCCTTGACGTGTTGAAAGATGATGTTTTCGATTTCTGACTCCTGAACTCTTATCTTTACAGTCCGCAGGCTTCTGTTGTGAAATGTCTATCAGTGCACTTGCAATTGCAAGACCTGTAAGATAAATAAAGGAAAAACAAAATTTAATGCCACGCTTTCCTGAGAAGAGTTCCAGTGCAGTGTGATGGTTCCTTCCATGCTAAGTTTTTGTACTTTCCCAGAAGTGATCAGTTTTATTTCAGAGTTAGACAACAAGTTCTCACTTTCTAACATGCTACCTGGTAACAGTGAAGAAACAGAACAAGAAAAAATATGTAGTTAAGAAACTAGACTGGAAAGAAGGACAACTGAGTTCCATTTAAGTCTCTTATTGATTTGTTGTGTGATTTTAGCATCACCTCTCTTTATTGCCATTTGCTCGGTTATGTGGATCAGCAGGTCCCTGACATGGATTTCCTCTTATTAAGCATTTGTGCATTGCATTTAGAAATGGTTGAAAATATAGAAGCAGAAAAAAAAAAAAAAGAGAAATGGAGACCACTTTTAAGACAACATTGTATCCTTCAATATTTCCCTTTGTAATATATATGCCTCCCTAATTTGGGAATATTCAAAAGTTAGTATTTACCATGAACAAAAAGATAGGGAAGTATCTTTCCAGAATGCATAGATTTGTGAACAGAGAGTGAACTGTGATGGAGTTGGCCTGGATAAACTCAAAATGTTGTCAACTCACCAAAATTCTTCCTTTTCACATTTTGATTAAGTTGTTGAGATTTCATGACCTATTATAATCTTAACAGGGTATTACAGAGGACATGGACAGGCATGCCTAGGAAAAGAATCGTATAAGAATTTACTCTTCCATTTGCTCGCTACTGCATACTTGCTAGAAATTTCTGTCTTGCTGAAATACTGTGATTGACAACACAATACATGGTAGCTCCGCATTTTTAATTTCACACAGGCAATATTGCAATGAAATGGATTAGAAGTATTCACATCATTCATTTGTTCTACTTCACCACGGCTACAATAAAACCATGAGACATAACTGCAAATGCACATCTATATAAACCCTTAATATAGGTAAAGATGGTGCTGGTTCTCCATATTGCCCAATATGTCTTAATCTTTAACCAATAACAGTACTACTCCACAAGGAAACCTTTGAAAATACTTTTCTCTGTGTTTAACAGGCAGTCTCTATTTTCTAAATCAGGCCAATATCAAACTCGGTTTATCTATTACAGAACCCAATTTTGTAATATTTTAATGCATTCCCTCATTATAGCACTTATGCTCTAAGAAAATGTACAAAAAACGTACAAGTTTCAAAAAACTTTCAACAAGTTACAAAAACCTTTGGCTCACAAGTTTCTGCAGGCTTCTCTATTAGTATGATACCCTGTCAGATATAGTTCAGGTCTTTGGTATCCTGAAAAAAGTCTATGCTACTATATACTGTAACACTACCTTTCTTACTTGAGAAAAATGTTGCAGGAATTAATCAATGTGCATACAGCTTTTTGAAAATGCACAGCACTATAATGCAAAATGCTAAGTACAATTATCATTGCTACATTTCAGGATATGTAAGAGCCAAGATTAATTAAGTTGTTTTTCTCACATACGCATATACTTCTTGGCATGAGCCAGTGATGCCTTAAATTGGACTTTGATAAATTAAATTTTTGAAATCTTTGAGGCACCTTTAAGGTATCAGTAGTATCTAGCATTAGCAAATTCAGGAATAAAACCTAAATAATATTTTGATAGTTGCTTACATGTTATACTGTCTTTAACAACTAGGCTTAGGGAATATGCTAAATGGAATGAATATTATTAGGAAAACAGATTTTCTGTTTCTTATAAGACATTTAAAAATATACTTTGATGTATGATGCTAACCTCACTTTACATAACAAGTAACAAAAAGGAAGATGTGTTTCCTTCAAATCTAATGCTGCATATTGGGATATACTGGCATGATCTTAGAGTTCGATTAAAATCATGTCACTACAGATCATTTTTCAAAATGTCATACAAATCACCTGATGAAATTCATTTATGTTCTCTACACCCAGCATAGTTCCTTGTTATCAAAGCAAGAAAATTAACTGGGGGAACAATTCATTATTTCATACTGGCAGTCTAAAGGAATTTCATTTCCCAAGTCAAGCTGATGCACAGATGCTGCAAGAAAGCAGAATTTACATCAAAATGCATCAGAAGATTTGATAAAAATGCTGTGGCTTAAATATTCATTAAAAGAAAAAAACCCAAAGCATTCCCTTTATTTTACAGGTTTCATATCTAAACAACAAATGTGACTACATTTATAGTCATTAAAGTTGGAACTGTAAATTGTATAGTGCTCTACATCTATTACCTCAGTTTGTAAGTTACTGTGTTTACCTATCTTCCCCGAATGCTGCCGTTTAAATATCCTATCTACCAACCAAACTGGTGTTTTCCAAACCAATACGTGGTCTCTGGTTGCTTCTGACTCTTGAGTAAGGTGGCAGAAAGGAACAGTGGAATCAGTAAGCACTATTGGAGAATCAATGGGTCACCTCTAATAATCTAATTTCTGGAATTTCAGGCCTAGCTGCAGAACTGGACCTATTTTTAAGTTTAGTTTGTTTTTCTACTAAATGTTATAGAAATAACCTGACCTAGTTCTATACAGCTAAAACAACCTCTAGCTTGTTTTAAGGATCATTAAGAAATGAGTCCAGTCAAATACGTAAGTGGAAGTATATTTTTGTAAGAGGTAATTGCATCCACAATGAGAAAAATACCAGAGAAAGCAATATGAACTTGGTTATCTTTAGCAGAACTATTGTCTTTCCTAATGGAAGTTAAATGGTAATAGTTTATTTTCAGGAAGTAAGTATCTAATCATAAAATTACTGGTGTGTGAATTTTTTTTGTGTTTTTTTTTTTTTTTTTTTACAATTATGCAAAACAATTAATAAGTACAGGAATAAAATACAGCACATCAAATGAGATTGCCTTGAAAAGCGCATTCCCCATTTATATACAAACAGCGCTGTAATTCTGCATTTGAACAAAAGCATCTGAAAAAGTCATTCATTTTGAGATGCTCTCCTCCCTGTCTCTGTATAAACAGGCAGTACTATATATTTTAATTCTGCAGCAAAACAGCTTCATTAGGCGTGAAAGGTTAATTGCGGGTTTAAGTGCAGTTCAGGGAACAATGCAACGGGTCTGTAGTGAATAGCACAGTCTGCTACAGGAAGGCTGAGTGCTATAAACTGTTTGCCCTGCTGAAATGTTTTACTACCTCATTTACTAACTGTCTTCTTTTACTGCTTGTATTTGTAGTTCTTCTAAACCTTTAATAGCTACAGTTTTATTTCACTGTAATCAGATTTAAATGGAAATACCCATGCTGGGATGTTTAAACATTTTTTCTCTGATTGTATATAGCTACATTTGAACTGATGTAAGGCTACACTATCTCTCGAAGTAGAAAAAACCCTTACATTGAAAAAGTTAGTCTTACATGCTGGCATGCATATTGAAAGCCTTTTTTCCTCCTCTATTGTTCATTTTAATGAGAAATGCATTGAGTTCTTACTCTCCCCTTTGTTAAAAGTAAGGGAACAAAGAATGACCTCAGATTCATGGTTAGGCGGGTAACCGGAAATATTTTTTTTCAATTTAAATATGTATTATTCAGAGATAACATTTGGATAGATGTCTTCATTTGATTAAATTCTACACATTTTCATTGTTATACAGAATCAGAATATTCACAAAGCTGAAGACAGTAAAATAACTACAATTCAAGTAGATCAATTAGATTAGTTTGACATTTTAACCAAAATTATAGTAATTTCTTAAGGTGACCTTAAGCAATGAAAATATAATGACAGCTGTCATACAGAGAGCTTAAACAGAAAAGACTGGGTAAATGCTATACTATTAAAGTAATAGCTTCACCCTTCAGCACCCAGGAATCTTTGTGTTACTTCAATTTCTGGATTCTTTAAAGCCGTGTTACTGTACATGCTCACCTAATAGTGGACACAGTCCTTTTATCATAAAGGATCTGTTATTCAAAGTCTTTCCTTTGTAGAAGATGCAATGTCCATGAATATATGTAGAAATGGATCTAAGCAGTTTGAAGACATACGAAGTGATGAGAACTGCTGACTTTAGTGCCTCATGGAGATGACCATAGCACACAGTGAAGCCAGTGAAAACAATTTCATGCTCATCAATAAAACTACCAGTTATTATGTAGGGATTCTTAATGAGATCTGTCATTCATCATTATTTCAAGTTGCTCAAGGACTGTTTTGCAAATACACAATGTATGTTATGTGTGTTTAAATGACATTTATAAACAAAACCACCTTGTTAATAATGTCGGCTTTTAATACTATTTCTCAATTTGATGAAGCAGATCACATTCACCATAACCTTTAGGGATGCATACTAGGACTGCATACATTTATTCTTAGGAAATATACATGTTAGCTATAGTGTCTATAATGGTGGAGGAACATAACTTTCACAAAAGCTGTTACTAGTCAAATGTTTCTGAGTACACACTGAAAAAATTCTCTCACTTTCTATGACTCATTGTACCAGGAATATTCTTATTCAGTTTAGTTGTTTGATAAAATTTTCAAAATTGTCTGTTACTTCCTACACTTTTCCTGTTTTCTCAACCAAATTTTCTCCAAGTGGACTAACTCATGATTAATTTTCATGACTGAAAAGGCCAGAATGTTATTTGTTCCACCCTCTCCTGTGCTATAGATCAAGTTGTGTTGGGAGATATCCAAAAGGCACATAAAATGGAACCAGAATGAAGCATGATCCACAAAACCTTCCTCTAAATGCATACAAACCTGATACTCAAATGCCTGCTTTGCAGGAGAAAAATTAAGAGTCATCTGAAGTTCAGGACTGTACATGGCTAGAGGAAACACTGTATCTCACTACAGAGCTAAGTTCATTTCAAAGTTAGAAAATAGACAAATCCTTCATGTGTATCTGAGGGTCCTGATCTGTCAGGGGTGCCTAGACAATATCCAGAGATCACAGACTCAGTCACAGAGAAAAAACAATCATAAGCAACTGCCAAGAAGAATAAGTATCTTCATAACCTGTCATATTGAATATTTTTTTTATTTGAATTAGATGTTTTTTAAAAGGACAAGCTGACAGCACCTCAAAATCACAAAGTCTTTTTATGGGCTTCTCTTCCTGTTTGGTGCATGGATGTGTATTTTAAGTTGACACCACTCTTAATATGAGAAAGATATATTTAACAAACTAAACTAACTAGGAAATTACTTTGGGCAAGTAACCACATTATTTTTTGTCAGTGATAATTTTTGCTAGATGGGAAGACAGCCAAGAGTCCAGGAGGTATGTTTTTCTTTTCTTATGCATATAACTTAATTAAATAAGTAAAATATGAGACAGAACTTAAACCATAAACAAGAAAAAGTAAATAATGATAGTGTGGAATTAAACAGCCACACACTAGTAGAGGGGAGATGTCATGCTCTTTTGTATTATACCCTTGGTATTTAGTAATAACAGTTATCTATAAGGGCCCAAGAAACTCTTATTCCCAGAATTGACTTATAAATTACTTGCTGTCAGTTTGTGAGAAGTGCAGACTATACAATAAAGGATCTTTTACAACATGTTCAGCCTTTCCCAATTTTTCTCATTTTGAAAAGGAAATGGCCCTACATATTTTTGTGAAATATTTGTGCTCCAAGAGGCCAGTAGTGGGTTTTTTTGGTATACGGTCAAGCAGTTTCCCCTTGCCTTTCAGTGTGAGATATCTGTAGTTTAGTCTGCAATCCAGATCTGCGCAACATCTGGTGCTTTTAAACTCTCCAGCCTGCCAGTGGGTAAGAGACAGCAAGGACTGACTATGCACTTTGTGATAGATCTTGTCCATTCAGCTGGGCAAACAAACACTGTACTGGGAAAGGGCACCTACTGAGGCGTGGGAGACACTATGGCAGTGGGATTGGTGCAGTCTAATGTTGAGTAACTGAAGCTTTTTTCTCATACTCTCTTTTCTCAACTCAAGCCATCCTAGAACACAAGAATCATAGAATCATTTAGGTTGGAAAAGATCCTCAAATCCACCTGTTAACCTAACACTACCAAGTCCACTCTAGAACATGTCCCTAAGTACCACTTCTATACATCTCTTAAATACCTCCAGGAATGGTGACTCCACCACTTTCCTGGGCAGCCTGTTCCAGGGCTTGACAACCTTTTGGTGAAGAAATTTTTCCTAATATCCAACTTAAACCTCCCCTGGCTCAACTTGAGGCCATTTCCTCTTGTCCTATCACTTATTATTTACAAGACTGACACTTGCCTCCCTACAACCTCCTTTCAGGTAGTTGTAGAGAGTGAGAAGGTCTCCCATAAGCCTCCTTTTCTCCAAGATAAACAACCCCAGCTCCCTCAGCTGCTCCTTTACTGATTACCTTTAAAAGGACCTAATAGGAGATTATTGCATTTAACTGGACTGTGTTGTCAGACCTATATACTCATCTGACCTGTGCAACTTGCCCAGGGAAGGTAGCACAGTTGGAAGTAGAAATGCACTTACTTAACAAGTGGGAGAGAAAGCTTGAGATAATGGCTAACCTGAACTGGGAGATGACTTGTCATCTGAAACTGCCTAAGAGATGCCAGGCAGGGAACGATAAGTCATGGCAGGTCATGAAAAACTAATAATTTGAGGCACTAGAAAAAGGAGCTACAAAAATTATTTCTGTGATAAAAATAATAGTCAAGAAAAAGATCTGAAATAAACATGGTGAAGACACTAGTTGTTCAATGTGGTAGTAATTCAGAAATAAGCTGTAGAGATCCTGTGCAAGGTCTTTTGTTCTGGTGAGGTAGAGGGAAGATGGTGTTTTAGAGAGGCTGCTGCAACAGCGAGACTATGCACCTTGGTGGTGAGGAAGCAAAATCAAATACTTGTACAAGAATGGAGCAATAGCAAAGGTAATAGTGTCATTAACACATACTCAGGAGAAAACAGTGGAATACAAAATAATATGAAGAAATGTAAAACATTGCGAGAATGAAAAATAAACTGCATAAAACCGGCCTCTAACCTAAACCTGTTGGTTAAGGGTAACCCAAATCTAGGTGTACAGAAAACAGACTTCCATTCAAGTCCATTCAACATGCATTTTCTACAAATTCTACAAATAAAGGTAGGTAGGTTCTGACACCTTGCTTTGCCACAGAATCTTTAAATTTGAAGAGTGAAGCACACCTCAATCTATGTTGGTTAAACAAGATTACTAGATATATTATTTCTTGGATCCTACCCCTTGTGGGGTAACTTTAGATATTACAACAGGCTCCTAAAGCTGCAATACTTATCTATAATAAATTTCAATTAATAAAGCAGGCATCACATTTAGTCAGGGAACATATGCTTCTCACAGAATAGCAGACCTAAGAGAACTAAAGCATCTTGATGTTTTTATCTAAGAAGTTTTACCTTGGCAGAAGGAAAAAAGTGATCTATCGTTGGACCATTATCCTATTCCATTATTGCAATTTTTTGGACCTTGGAACACAAATGGTAATTACAGAAATCTGAGAATCCCCCTAACTGTTCCATTGCCTTTCTCAATATGACTTATTCTACGTAAAATAATGGAAATTTTTGTGTTGATTTTCTTTCTTCCTTTTACATTCAGAAATAAGCAACAAGTAATTACTGAATTAATAATTAAGCACATGATCAGATTTTTCTCTTCCCTGCATTTCTTGAATATAAGTTGTGGACACTCAAACAGGTGTGTCAGTAGCAAATTATGTTTACATTTTAGAGGGAAAAAAGCAATTTTATAGGACATGTAACATTTTCAGAAAACTATTAACGAAGTACATGAATGACAAACCACCTGTAATACACAAAATAACTGGTATTTTAAATTATTAGCAAAATAAGGGGTTTGCTTTTTTTAACTGATGGCTCCTAAAAACACCTAAAAGGAATAAGCTGCTTAAAGTATGTGTAAAACTCATGCAGATTAATTCCTTGATGCTCTCCCACTGCATGTTACACATCATGGGTTAAAATGTAAATAATTACACACATTTCTGTAATGGACAGTAATATTTGAAACATTTGTATTTTTTTCCACACAAACTACTAAATTTTCAGTTTGATTACATCTATTTTCCATTGAATTGATTATCCATATGTTATGAAAAACATCTCTATTCTTGTGATGTTGTACAGCCATTTAATTTGTTTTCAAGAAAATCACTATAAACTAATTTGCTACTCTGCAAGAATTTGGCGAGATGCATTAATCATGCCAGAAACTAATTTGGCCTTGTAAACCCATTTCTGTACAAGAGAAAAAAATCTACCTGGTGTACTGAAGAAGCACCATTTTCACTTTCTTTTAGCAATACCTGGGTAAATACAAATGAAATTATAATTGGTTTTGTTTAGAAATCACTATCACAGCTGTGGCCCAGTTGGGGTTGGTTTATGAACCTCTCTGTAGTAATCAGACACATTTGGATTGCAAAAGCCTGCTCCAGATCAGTACACTTCAGCTTACTTGTACAGCATTATTTCACTCTGTCTCTATCTTCAGCAATCTCCTTTTATTGGAATCATACATGCCAATCATAGAAAAGTGAAGATATGAAAACTAAAAAATTGAGAGCTTCAGTTACAACATTTTAAAAGCTTTTTATCCAAATCCATTCATGCAGGTTGGACTCTTTAACCACTGTGATGAAAGCTAAGCCTTACTAAACATGGTAAGATGAACACCTGTGAGACAAGAGATTTATTGCTCATATAAACCAAGTGTGATCAGCACATTAATATGGTGCTTAACTATCATTTCATGCAATTAAGTAATCACAATATCTCCATGTGTGTTTTTACGTGTGCACCAGTATCTGGGAAACAGAGAGAAGGTTCAAACACAACTGAGCAATCAGGAGAACAGTTTGAAGGAGAAAAGGCAGAGGTATTCACCAGGGTTTGCTTCCTCGCAGGTTTGCCTCTGGGGCCTTACTTGCAGGGGTTGATTTAAAGCAGATCTCTTCCTGTCTATAAAGGAAATTCAGGGTGATTGACCTCACCAGGTGAAATCTAGTTTTTGTGAATACCTCCCTAATGTTCCATCTGGGTGATAACGTATATCATCAAATTTGCAGCTTTGCTACTCTCCTCAAGATAAAACACACAACCTTAAAAACAATAGGTTTAAGGGCCCAACAGGGGCCAATTCTACCCTCAATGGAGATAAAACATTACTACTTAAATTATCAAGGAAGACAATCAGAGCAGTAATCCTCAATGATGCTTTTTCTCATTCTTGCACCTCTATATTGCAGGTACTGGGTTTTTTTTCAACTCTCAAAATTTTTATTTCAACCAGAACGTGATGACTGTGTTCATACAGGCAAATTATTAGAGTTCACCAGAAATTCAACAGGGTTGCAGCTTAATCAAAGAGAGTATGATATCTGCAGAGCTTTCCCATAATGTATTCTAGCAAGTTTTGCTTTCCAATGTTGACGAAGTACTGGACTTGTTTTCCATTTCCAACATACTGCTGCAATATATCATCATTCTAACCACTGTTTGGCTTGTAATTTGGTTCTGGCCAAATAACAATGCCAGTTTTTCAGTACTTTGCTGATTTCCACAATTAAGACATTCAGTACAACCTCAGCTACATAGCCAGCAGTCACTCTGACAAAACAAACAACCTTGAGAGCACAACACAGAATTAAGTCAACAGGATAGAAAGTGTACCCAGAATTTTGAGCCATATTTTGAAATTTTACTGAAGTGACAAATGGAGGGTTCTTACTATCTCTGACTTAAAGGTATTTGTAGTTTTGATATCTATTAATGCCCAAGAATAAGGAAAAAGAAAAAAAAAGACACACATTCCCCGCTGTCAGTATTAAGGTGGCTACACCAGCAAAGCTAGCACCACTGTATACAGAACATTGGTTTTATTAATTACAGCAGAAAAGCTTGTGAAAAGGCTGAAAAGCTCATACCATTAAAAAAACATTTAAAAACCTATTTTATACAAATTACCCTACCAGAATCCTGGGTAGCACTGAAAGAGTATAATTCTGAATGGGATTCCAGTGTATGAACAGGTGTGAACCTCATTAGCTTCAATAAAGCTAAGTGCAAGGTTCTGCACTGGGGCCAGGGCTACCCCCAGTATCAATACAGGCTGGGGATTGAGATGATGGGATTGAGAGCAGCCCTGTGGAGAAGGACTTGGGGGTACTGGTGGATGAAAAGCTGCGCATGAGCTGGCAATGTGTGAGGGCAACTGTATCCTGGGCAGCATCAAAAGAAGTGTGGCCAGGAGGGTGGGGGAGGTGACTTTGTCCCTGTACTCCACTCTGGAGAGACCTCACCTGGAGTACTATTTCCAGTTCTGGGGAGACCTTATTGTGGCCTTTCAGGACTTAAACGGGCCTAATGAGGAAGATGGGTACGATCTTTTTAGCACGGTTTGTTGCAACATGACAAGGGGTGATGGTTTTAAGCTAAAGAAGGGTAGACTTAGACTAGGTATAAGGAGGAAATTTTTTTACAGTAAAGGTGGTGAAACACTGGCACAGGTTGATCAGAGAAGTGGTAGATGCCCCATCCCTAGAAACATTTCAGGTCAGGTTGGACAAAGCTCTGAACAAGCTCATCTAATTGCAGATGTCCCTGCTCACTGCAGGGGAATTGGACTAGATGGCCTTTGAAGGTCCCATCCAA
Source organism: Actenoides lindsayi (assembly GCA_025331215.1). Lineage (NCBI taxonomy): Eukaryota > Metazoa > Chordata > Aves > Coraciiformes > Alcedinidae > Actenoides > Actenoides lindsayi. The sequence continues at coordinate 86,226 of WTSP01005397.1, read as the reverse complement.
CCCAAAACATTGTATGAGTCTATGATATACAGGCAAGCTATACAGCTACTCATTTATTCTTTCTTAAATCTTCTATATTACACTGGAAACGCTATATTATGATTTTAACAGCCAAATGACAGATGTGGTTACTGTCAAAATGTATGGAAATAAGGTTGAACTTCAAACACTTCATATTCATAATTAATTACATACACTTGGTCCCGAACAGTTAGTATAGACAAATATCAGTAAAATGATAGTAGCAAAACACCATTTCTGTTGGTGTGACATATACAGGCAGAGCAAATGCCTGAAACTATGAGATAGTAATACGACAGCTGTGTAACACTGAAAATGTATTATATGCTGTGGGCATACCTTCTAGTTCAGAGAGGAAAAGCTAGAAAACTGACAGTATATAATCACAGCTTTTTCTATGTGTACTCACACTCCAATGAGTAGTATTCATTGTCTCATTTATCAATCCCATAAAAATGTCTGAAAGAACTGTTCTGGTACCAAGATTACCAAAATATAACTTTGACCATTTAAAACATTTTTCTAGATGGCCCCAGAAAAACCTGAGAAAGATCCTCCTGATGCACCAAATTCAGGTTCAGTGTTTCTCCTTTTAGGAGCCACATCCGCAAGAGATACAGGAACTGTGAAATATTTCTCTCTCAGGATCAGATTTGATATACAGCCTAATGTGCACACCTTTTTATACAAATTAAAATCTCTCACTCATTTTTTGTGGAACAGGATTCATGCCACTAAATGGATGTGAAAGAAAAGGTAGATACCAAGTGAAAGATACAGTCCAGAAATTCTCATAAAGTCCACTTCCCGACAATCTCAGATCCAGGAAGATACACTCAATGAAAACAAACCTTCAGATACTGAGAAATTACTACAACAGCCCTTCCTCATCACTGTCATGGCAGTCAGAAGTGGCAGAAATGAAAACAGGGAGAAGAGGATGTGGCAAGAGATACACTCTGCTTAGTTTTTCAATGTCAGGATGGTACTTTGAGACAAGAGGCAAAATTCAGAGCAAGTCTGTGAGTTGTTCTTCACAAGATTTTTGTTAAAAACTGACGTGTTGTATAAAGTGCCATGCTGGCTTTTTATTTCCAGATTGTGATTAGGACATAGTTTTCATTTATGTATTTCAAAGTTTTTACTATGTGATAAAGGAGAAACAAACCTTCAGCAGGACATTAGAATTCCCTCACTGCAATTTTGCTAAATCTCCCATCTGTTTTTTAAAAGCAGAAATTATGTTCAATCTTCTATTTTCTATGTAACTGCTGACCTTTTCCCCCTCTATTTTTTCCCCATATGCTTTTGATCACATGTGAAAAACTTGGCTTCAGTTCTCTCATTTCCTGATTTTCTATATTTCAATTATACCTTAATGGCTATATATACAGTGATGATGATACAAAAGTGTGTTGTGAATGAAATCTGTTTTGTACTATCCCAGCTTCTGAGAACTGCTACAATTTGAGTCGCTTTCTTCCGTAGCCTCTGAAGTGCCTTCTGTAATATAATAATACAATAAACCCTGAATCTGCTCTTCCCTTGGCAGTTCAATCCACCATTCTGTTTCCCATAATGCTGCTACATTATGATTTGCAACTATAAATAATTATCCTAAGTTATAAAGATAAAATATAAAACTTTAAAGCAATACCATTAGACACCATTCACTTGAGACTCTGAAGCAGCCATAAGCAAACATTGATTTTCATGAAGAACGGAAAAAAGGAGATAATGAAAAGCGTAGGTCCTGCTTAGGGTTAGTTCATCAAAAGCTTTCTGAAAGCTTGGGTGCAAGGAATGGAAATAGTAGATAGTGGCAAACGGGATCTTGTTTATAACAGGTGAGGCAACAGGTTTTTTAACCTCTATCTTAAAAGGTGAGAGGGTGGGGAAATAGTTGTGGGAATAGGATTTGACAACATGAGAAGCTCAGTAACAGAGGGTTTATCCCTTAAAAAGGGAAGTGTCAGAGATGAGAGGCACTTACCTAAACCTCTGCAAGGCTTGTGTTCAGATGTGTGAACTTGTGAGCTGATTTTTATTTGCTCTGTCTTGTCTGGACAAGCACACAATATAACTTCAGTAGAATATACAGAATTCCTGACTTTTTCGTACACTGTTTTTCATTGTCTTCCTTCCAATTAGCCCTTCAGTTTCCATTCTTATTTTTGCTTCCTCTTATTCCATTAAGCTTCAGTCACCCATGCTATTTAACTGCCTTTACAAAGTACTTGTTTTTCTCTATCTGGATTTCCAGTAATCAGTAATTCTCTTTGTGAATCTGACTTTAGTTACTAAGACTAATTTCCTTCCACATTTTTTCATCTTCTTGGATTGTATTAGTGTGAGGAGGTGGTGATATGGAAGGTTTTAAAAGCTGCGAATGTCTTAATAATAATTTATAATATTTGTCCTTCTCCTGACTACTCACATTTTAGTGTGCAATTCTTTTCCAAGAAAAACACACATGTCCACTATATACAAAGAAAGATAAAAAAATAACTATTCACATTTGAACTATAATCTAATTATTTCTTTAAGAGCGATGAAGTAGATTGTGAATAATCTAAATACAACCAGCCTTATTTCACTATTTCAGTCCTACATGTGCTTAAAGAACAATATTTACTTTCAAGATTTTAAAAGCTGTGTTTTAACTAGTGCACATTTTTATGCAACTTTTCATCTTTGATGTCTTTATCTGTACTTTCACTAATCATTCTACAAAAGTGACAGAAATGTGTTTTCCTCATTGGGATGGCCTCAAGGATACAACTATCCTTTGTGCCAGTGCGAGATGTGCATGAAGCTGCTGAAGGCCCACAGAGGCTTAGGCAGTGTTGTTTAAGTCCTCTTCAGATCCACTGAGATGGATTTCAAGGGGAGGAAAGTAGGGCCAGGAGGCTTTTGCAAGAACAAACAGCCTTTAGGGTGAGGTACATCATTGCTGTGCTCTGCTGAAGCTGCATATGCTCAGTAATTTAGACAACTGAGCACTCCATCTAGGATGAAGCCATGATGCAGTCATTTAATTTTCATCTGACTTCACTCTGCCTTTCTAGTTAGCCAAGTTAAAACAGCCTAATGCTCTGAAACTTGCCTCTTCTGGTCCATAGCAGCAGTTGCATTAGGTCAGAACAATAAGAATTTTTTAATGAAACAAATGCTTAACCATATATGAGTCTGTTAAGAGATCTAAAGCTTGTGAAGAGAAATTTAGCTCCCAAAATTAAAGGCCTGAATTAAACAAGTAGAATTTTCACACCCCACACCCCCCAGTCTTACAAGTCATATTCTAGAGCTTTCATTTACAAAATCAATTTTTACTGACCTTTCCATGGCAGTTTAAATATGAAGACAAGAGATGTGTCCAGGGAGCAAAAATAATATTAAAACACTAAGCTTGCTACACACAAATTAACTAATGCATGTTAATGCAGTGATTAGCTTGTTTGCCTAGGTTTAGTGCAATGACTAAGTTTCCTAATGCCATCATTCAATGAGAGATGGTTTGACATCACACTGACGCCAGGACATCTCTTCTTAAAACATAATGTACTTAATATTTGTGTATTCCCCACTGAAAATAATATGTCTATTTAGAGTACTGATTTTTTGAAAAAGACAACTACTTTTGAAGAAACATTTTGAAAATGAGCTATGCTTTGAGCTACTGAAAGATTACAATACTAGGCAAAAAACCATAACGGATTGTTGTTGGGTAGATGGGATGAGGATGGAGCTACAAACATTTTACCTGGGTTGACTACCATGTTCTGCATAACATTGACCCCTCACAGCATCTTATCAGGAGCAAATAGCACAGAAAGTACTTAGCAGAAAGAGCTGTTCCCTCTGTGGGGTGTCCCCTCCTTCAGGGAAAAAAGTAACAGGCCAAAGAGACTTTGCCTGTGGGCTTCACAGAGGACCACACCTGATGGACAGTTGCATGGTATGTACAATTCCAGTGTTTATAGGCTAGATTAAGTACATGTTTGTACCGTTCTTGATGTAATAAGGTCCCTAGCCACAGTGACACCTCTGAAAGCCTCAAGAATATAAATAATAATAACATAAAATAGTAATAAATAGAAACAAAACTGTTATAATCACACATTCACATATTTGTGGAGCTGTTGAATGATCTCAAGAAAGCTGGCACAATCATTGGTACGGTGCATACTGAAAAAGCTTGGAAAAAGCAATCTGGAAAAAAACCCCAGTATGAATATAATGAATGAGCCTTTATTCCATATATGAAAGTGTTTCTGATACTGACAAAAGAAGGTACAATATTTATCATTCTAGGATCACAGGGGACAAAACAACAATATTAAATCATGAGAGGTTTTATTTGTGAATTGGCATTGTTTTCTGTCCCTTGTGTTACCAGAATGATAAACGTTTTCTTTGTGTAGAAAAGAAAAAAATTGATACTGGCTGTGCATTGTATATATACATACTACAACTTTTTGAGAGGTTTGGTTAAATTCTCATAAATGCCAATGTTTAAATTAAAGGTGCTAATAAGCATTTTTGAGTGGTGGTTGTTTTTTTCCTCCTCCGCAGTTTTATTTGAGAGTGTCTTTCATGATATTTTATTTTCTAGGGCAGATTAAACAAGATTCAGTTATCAGAGTTTGTAGGATAACTGGTGGGAATATTGCAGGAGCACAATGTGATCAAAGCGGATGGAAAAGCAATCCCCAAATGACTAGGGGCAAAACTGCGCCAGTCCCAGAATTACAGAAAGAGCTGAAGTGTATGAGACATATTAAACACTTGCATTTGAATTTTTAATATTGAAAATAAATGTCACAGCATTTTCATGAATCTATTTGTCTTGAATGCAGTTCATCTGCTACTCCTTGCTATGGATTATATCTTTTTATCCATCTTTTAACTCCTGCAGAACACTCTAGCAGTTGCCATGTCTGATAGGAAGTTATGAGTTTTTGACATTTTTCTTACATTTTATGTTTTCAAAAGCTAGCACACAGCATTCCAGTGGTCACATGAGAGTCAATTTATTTTGTTGCCAATATTGTCAAATGCAAGCAATATCTTCTGTTTTGCACAATTCAGGATGAATATGGTGCGTCACTGTGCCATCTAATGTGACTCAGCTTTGAGAGCTTCAGGGCTTGGCTCTGCCTTTGGTGCCCTAAATATACATGGCTGATTTTTTTAGACAATAAATACTGAATGCGTAAATAAATATATAACAAGTAATCTGATTTACAAAGATCTATAAGCATGAGCTCAAGAAAATATAATTTTATAATGGTGTAATTCTGTGCATGCTCTGACTGCTGGGGGAAAATCCCTAGAACACAGCTAATTTTATCACGCAGATTTCCATTGCTAGGTTAGATGCAGTTAAGAATATTTAAAAATACCCCAAAATGTATTCTATGTATGTTACATATTACAGCATGCATAGATAAAATGGCCCTTCAAAATAGCCTGACAGGTTTTAATTTTCTTTTTCAGTGCAATTACTATTACTGTTACTCAGACATCTTCCTGTAACCTCTATTATTCCCAGTCAGGGATACAGCTCCTGCTGTGCTGGGTGTATTATGTGACCACTGCACCAGAGAACTTACAACCTCAAAAACTTTTCCCTGTGCTTAAATTTTCATGTTAAAAGAAGCATGTTCACAGGCCTTCTTAACTGACAGTCTTTTAATGTCAGGCTGAACGTGAAAATTTAGCTAGATTTTTCTTCTCTGCAATAACCTACTAAGCAATAAAAATTCTGCAACTCACTATCAGCTCTTGGTTACACTGTGTAATTCAAAGGTTTCAAACAATATTTTTGACATCTTGCTACACAGCACTACTGAGTAGACCTTTGTAAATAGCTATATTAATGATCTACAAGAAAGAATACATTCTACCTCACTCCTGTCTATCTACATTGGCCTTGCAGTTCTAATGCAAGTAAAAAAAATGCTATTTTACATTTAAAATTGTCAATATAAATGCTGCATAGATCTCTGGAGCAATAAGACTACATTAATCAACTTTTTTTTTGTTTCGGAGAGAACTTGACTAAATTATTCTGAAAACTAATAAATGAAGAGTTGTAAAATTAAATGAATTGTGTAGTTAGTTATAATTTCAGACTGAGTGAATAAGTTTTCTTTAAAAATAGATTATGCTTAGAGTAAAGCACAGAATAAAAGAGTGAAAAAAAAAAAGATTTGTAGTCTTGAGCAGACTGTATGATTAGCATCAAATTTCTGGGAAACTTTCAGGACTTGTGCAAACAAAGTTTTCTGTAGAAAATCACATATATAGAAGTTACAATGAAAAGTCAAGAAGTTTCCAGATTTTGATAGATTTCAGCCTGGATATGTCAAAAGATAAGCCCTGACACTGGCAGGCAGTTTCCCTTGAAAATTTAGACTCCATATACAGAGATCTTCAGGTAAACCAATTTCTACTTTCACCTCTGCCTCCAAATGCTGGTCTCAAAGGACTTCATTTCAGCCAAGACCTGTCAAAACCCCCAAATGCTTTTCATTACTGAATTCCTTCTGTATGTTCTCTCTCAGCTGTGTTAAAATAATAAATTCACAACCGATTGATTTTTGAAAAGGGAGAGAATCACTTGAACTCATCACCTGATTTTGCTATTTCAACATGTAAAATTGAGGCCATATTTAAAGCTGTTGTTTGAAGTCTTTGCTTCCTGTGCCATTTATGGAGTTTGAAATAGCAACAGGTTCAGAAGAAGTTATCATAAAACTAATTCTCAGTAGGATGACTATGAGACATTGATGGTGTGTTCCCAGTCAGTGCATATCCTTTTAAATCATTAATATTGATGGTAATTCACTCACAAACATCCATCATAGACTAGGTACCCTGGGTTTCTTAATTGGTGCTGTGAAATAGTAAAAATTTTTTTTTATTATTCTCATGTATCTGGGGAGAATTCAGGACATTTCTAAAATTCCTTTGAGAGGTGATTCTGTATAGTTTTTGTCAGCACCAAGGGAGGAAAATATCCATACTGCTGGATTAAGAAGGTAACAATGTTTATAGTACCCAGAAAGTAGTGGAGTCTTTTCAAACTGTGTGTGTAGACAAGGAGCCTTAGTTTGGATGAAGCAGTTGCAAGAACTCCTTAATAGGGGACAAGAAAGCAATTAACAATGAAAAGTCACTGATGCAAAAGATGGTTCTAGAGATTAAAATATTATTGAAACAAATGTTTCTCGAATTGATCATAATGAATTGAGCTGAAAGATCTGCAAAAACAGTTCAGTGAACACATGAGAAGAAAATAATAATTTGTTACTCAATTACAGAACAAAGTTCTCTGACCAAAACACTGCACTACAGCATCACTTAAATAGAAGGAAGAATCTTGGATAAACTGAGTATAGCAATAGGAGAATTAAGCATAGAATTATTTGAAACTGCACTGTGATAATGATGAAAATATATACAGATATATCAATTTGTACAGTGCCTTAAAAACACAGGAAGAATATGCTTTATCCCAAATAGATAAACAAAACGTTAAAGGGAGCAGAGATGAAATGGGCATAGCGGGAAGGCTAGGGCAGGGATAGATGGAGCTAATAGTGCAGGGAAGAAAGAGGAAGTGGTGGAGCTAGACTGAGCATGGGGCAACTGGGGAATATTCTGAAATGAGAGAAATTGAAGAGACGGAAGTGTGAAAGAAAGAGAGAACATTAAGTAGCGAAGATGGAGAGAGGCGCATTACATGTGTGGGAACAGACTGCTTAAATTAGAGAGATTCCTCAGATCAAGGTAGATTGAGACTTCGTAATGGGTACAAAGGTCTCAAATTCATCCGATTTAGGCACCTAGCTGAGACATCCAAGTCCGGAAGGTATCACATCAGATTCGAAAAATCAGTGGAGAGGCACATCCAAAGAGGAATCAACATTATAGATGGGATGCATTGCCTTTTGACAGAAGTTTTAAGAAGTAAAGGGATCAAATTAGTAAAACATCTAAAACAATATGCACAGATTATGTGAAACCTTTGGATCTTGGATCACCTATTATCAGACCACCATCTATGTGCATTCCAGTCACAAAAAGTTTGAAGTAATTCAGTTGTGTGTTCACACTGCAACTGTGTATTCTAGTAACTCCAGAGGTGCACTACAAGCTGGATGTAGTTAGACCTGATGAACCTTGTATCTTAATAGGGACAAGCCCAAGGGTTAAAACTTAAAAGTGAACAAAACACAGATGAAAAGGTAGTAGAAAACGTATTTCTCACAGAAAGGTCCTCCTAGATTTGGGGAATTATGGGCAAAAGCTTACACACCCCAAAAGATATCAAAAAGAAGTTACAATTTTTGTTTAAAATAAAATAATAATAATTAAAATTTAAAAAGTAGGATGGTAGCCCTTCAGACATATCTTATCCTTATTGCCTGTTCTGCTCTTAAAAAAAACCTGTACTGCACACCAGGAGTGTACAAACCCTGTACGGGAACCAGACAATGAACACAGAGTCACACATTGTGGTACTTACTGCTATAATGAAATTAAGTTTTAGATATTTTCTGCATGACTAATCTCTCCTGATTATATTTTGAAGTTTTTCAGTGAATGGTTAAATTAATGATGCATAAGGCCTTCTCTTTGTGGTTCTGCTGTCTCCAGCATGAAAGGATCGCTGGACTTTGGCACACAGCTTCCACTGTCTAGACTTGTCCCTGTTAGATTGTTCTTTCTTTTCCCTTGGAGGTGTGCAATAGAGTGAACCTCAACACTGGACTCAACAACCTGCAGAGACATTGCCAGATGAACTCCATTTCTTCCTTCTGAAAAGGGAGCTTTGAGGGGAATTGTTGCTGTTCAAAAAAGTCTCCCTCCAACCTGCCAGAGCAAGAAGGGGAAGAGAAGTGGGTGTTACGTCCCAAATGAAAGGACAGGGCCTGGGTGTCAGACAGGCCATGTGCTGACCGGAGCACACCCCAATGTCTCATAGTCATCCTACTGAAAATTAGTTTTATGGTAACTTCTTCTGAACCTGTTGCTTCTTCAAACTCCAGAAATAGCACAGGAATCAAAGACTTCAAACAACAGTTTAAAGTTCCTATCTGTCAGACTCTGTTCCTCTTCACTTAAGAAATATTCCTCATGTTAATCTCCTCCTGGAGATATGTACACAAATGCTTACCATCAAGTCAATGCATCCCCTATGTGCTTAAACTTTTACATGGGTGTCTTGAGGAATTTACAGAGGCCCATCCCGTCAATGGCGGAAGTATCTATCTCTTAATGGTAGCATCTCTTAACATTTCTAGGAGATTCACATGACTTTTTCATTCCCTACAGTTATCTTCCACAAAAATATCTGTGGAAAGAGATCATCTACCTACCAGCTTTAGGACACTTAACATCAGAACTGTAGAATGACCCTCAAGCATAGCAGGCATTTGCTTCAAACAAATTTTCCATCAGCATTAATACAACTGTGCGTGTGAAAACATTCTCTTTGCAAATGTCTTTCACAGACTGAGGCTAATACCTAGAGTGTCTAGACCAGAGATGCACGACCAGGATGTGAAACTCTTTATAAACTCTGACTGGGAAGTCTGTATTACAAACATAACGTGGGATCCATTACATCTACAACATATAAAACAGTACTGTGCTATTCTGCAAGCACTTGTAAGGTATGTGTTACAAGTGGGAAATTAAATTCTTTTTTTCAGATTTCTGGGAATATACAGTGACACAATATCACAGAAAATGGAAAAATATTATAGCAAACCCATACATTCATAACCTTAAATAGAGTTATCCACTACACTCTATTCTCCTGTGTTTCCATCCCAGTAAGGTAAGGTTTATTTTAGACTTTTAATCTGATCATGCATCATACCCCAAATTGTTTAAACTATAATTATAAATGTTAAATTGTTTTGCCTTCTTTGAAAAATATGCTTTGGAGAGACCAAAACAGAAATTAAATGCATGTAAAATAACAGAACTATTTAAATGGCACTAATTACGAAACAATTTTAAAAAGCATCTTTTGATGAAATAATTGTTTTAATTATACAGTATACTTAGATTTATCAACTATAAACACTTCAGCTTTTAGCATTAAGATAATTTCATGTGTATTGTTTTCCCACACTTTATTCAGAGCATAAATAAACAAGAAATATAAATCACTGCAAAAGGACATCTGAACTAAACAGAAGGAAAAGTGGTGCTCTCTCTACATATAATAGGGTTCTATTACAGATTCATAGAATCACAGAATGGCTTGAGTTGGAAAGGACCTTAAAGACCATCTAGTTCCAACGCTCCTGCCAAGGGCAGGGACACCAGGTTGCTCAGAGTCTCATCCAGCCTGGTCTTAACCACTTCCAGGGATGAGGTGTCCACAACTTCTCTGGGCAACCCGTTTCAGTGTCTCACCACCCTTACAGTAAAGAACTTGTTCCTAATATCTAACCTAAATCTACTCTGCCCTAGTTTAAAACCATTGCCCCTTGTCCTATCACCACATGCCCTTATAAAAAGTCCCTCTCCAGCTTTCCTGTAGGCCCTCTTCAGATTCTGGAAGGCTGCTATAAGGTCTCCACAGAGCCTTTTCTTCTCCAGGCTGAACACACCCAAGTCCCTCAGCCTGTCCTCATAGGAGAGGTGCTCCAGCCCTCTGATCACCTTTGTGGCCCTTCTCTGGACCCTCCCCAATAGATTCATATCCTTCTTGTGTTGGGGTTGCCAGAGTGGGATGCAGTACTCTAGGTGGGGTCTCACAAGAGCACAGCAGAGGGGCAGAATCACCTCCCTTGACCTGCTGGCCACACATCTTTTGATGCAGCCCAGGATAAGATTGGCTTTTTGGTCTGCCAGTGCACTTTGATGGCTCATGTTAGTATATTGTTAATGGATATAGCTAAATAGAAACAGGGAATTCATGAATTGCCTAAGAGAAACCTTAATATTGGAGCATTAGTAGGGACACCAAACTATAGGTACTTCAGAAATGGCATCTGTTTATGGAGTGCTCTGAACAGAGCAGAGCAAGGTCCCTCCCGTTGTAGGACTGTACCAAGGCAAGTTTTCTGGCAGGGGATTTTCTAGGTGCAAGTTTTTGGAAAGGACAAGGTTCCCATGACTACCTGCCTTAAACTCACAGATTCATAAATAGTTCATTTCAAAAACAAGATTAGATGCTTCTTGACTGCACATTGTGGCAGACCATAAATTGGCCATGGTACATTGTCCACAGTCTCAAGAAAAATGAAAAAATTCTTATCTACATGGCAGCAACTTTCCACTGGGTTGGCCTTAATGATTTCTTTGAGTGTGAGACACCTAGAGAAGGTGTTAAAAATCAAATATTGCAGTAAGGAAAATTTATTCAATAAAATGACTATTAAAGGTAATTAAATTATATCCCCGGCCAAACACCTCAAATTTGGTATTGTCTGAATTGTAAAGTGGATACAGCCATAGTAAATTTCTTGTGACATTTAGTAGGTACAGGAGGGGAAAGGAGACACTTGTGGTAGAGAATGGATTTGAAAAGTAGATCTTTAGCGAGACACTGTACATGTAGACATGCTCTGGCAGAACTGAAAACATTTTTAGAGCTATAAAACACTCAAATCTCTTCTCAGTTTAAAAATGTGACTGTAAACAACTACTTTATATTATTTGGTGAAACAACTGCAGTAACAACTGCTTGTACTTTGTATTCTCAGTGCCCACTGAAGCTCAACCCAGTGCAGCAAGGAGGTTCCTGCCTCAGTAAAAATTGTGGTATTGCTCTCATGAAATTTCAGAACTATCATTTCTCTGCAAGACAAAGAAAAATCCTTTTGTGCTCTGACTGCTGAATCGGTTAGTGTAAATAGAGCAAAACCAGAGGAATTGCTTGGCAGGATTTTACGTAGTCTCTTATCTCTACACTGCATTCTCGCTTGTACTGCACCTCAGTACACAGACAATACTTACGTGTTGGTCTTGCTCTCACCTTGTAATCCACCAAACTGGTTGAAGGATGTCAGAGACTAACATATCTGTTTAAACTTTCCCACCTGGTAATTGCATTTCAATTTTTTTTTTTTTAGCTGAAAAAATTATCTCATTGGGCTTTTTTCTTTTTTTTCTTTTTTTTTTTTTTTTTTGTAAGCAATGTTATTTTAAATAGGATTGATGGTTAATTCCCATTTTCAAGTCATTGAATTTCCACACTGCCCTTGAAATTTGTTCCATTATGAGGAAAAAAATTAAAATCTTCTACAACATATTTTAGTATAAAAGATAAGGTGAAGCCTTCGGAAGAGCTATGTGCCATATCTTCAGCTGTTATTAATGGATGTTCTGTACTACAGGCAATGGGTTAATCCCAATTTTGTTTCTCTGGGGTTCTGATTCTCTTTCTGTCTTGTCCTAATTGATGTTATTTGCAGCATTTGGTATTAGAACTGTATATAAACATATATATAGGTTTATTTCTGCAATTTTCAGAAGAAGCTTTGACAAAAAAATATATCATCACTGTCTTGTACCCGCTTTCTTTAAGGATTACCATCTCAGAAAATTTGTACTTGTCAGCTTCAAAAATGTTATTTTTAAAAATGTTACTTTTTTACCTTCTTTCCATTGCTTGTCAATTATTCCATTTCCGGAATAGGTTATCTAACACTGGTCAAAACTGTGCAACAAAAATGTTAGAAAATAAAAAAATGTCCTAAGGTCAATACAACCTCTTTGCATAGACAGAGGCATCTGATCATTATGGGGCACATTTTAATCACTAACAAAAGTTTATTGGCTGTATCTTTAAAACTGACGGTATCTTTCAGGATCTATCAAATGTATCATAACATAAGCTATCAAAATGAATAAAATATGAAGTGCATACTTCTTAGAGATATCATTTCCAAGCACGTAAACTTTTATCTTTTGAAAAAATGTCAAATCACTTGGAGCAGCACTTTTAAAAACATGATTTATGAAAAAGGCTTATTTTACAGGCTCTGTGAACTACATAAAAGTCCTTCAAACAACAGGGCTACCGCAACTTTTAACAGGGGAAGCAGTAAAACAGGTGATGGGTGGGGGGGCGGGTAAGACAGAGCCATGTTCCCTGCAGACAGTCAAATCCATTTGCAGTTGGTAAATAGCTCTAAGAATTAAGTATGTTGCAGATGATGAAACACTCCTGCAAGTTCCCAAATGGCATTCCACAGATCAGATGTTTGTAGCATCATAAATGCTGCTGCACTAAGGTGCCAGCAGTTACCTAGTGCACAGAACGCTGCTCAGTGTACAGATTGGTGAGGACCTCACAGCTGAAGAAGTTGGTATGAGAACAATCCAGTCATGCAAAAACATACTGCTCTTTTAAGTAAAGCTTTATCTTAATGTAGGAATCATAGTGTGCAACATTATTATTTACATAGCACTCAATATATGACATTTTTCTTTCATTACCTCTAACCTTAGAGTTTCTCAAGGTGAATTCCTGTTAAAACTAGTAGCCACTACTAAGCCTGGCCATCCTTTCAGCTGTGTAACATCCAGGTTAACTAATGTGAGTATTACACTCTGGCTCTATACAGGCTCTCCTTACATTCTTCCCACACTTGCAGGTCAAAGATACATCTGCTAACTGCATCACCCTATTACATTCGACCAGCTGAAACAGGCAATTCAGCCCAGTTTCAAAGGTTGTTTCTAATCTCATCCAACTTCAGCTGCCTAGAGTGAGATGCATAGACTAAGCTAACCATATAGCTTCCCTCTGTGGACATCAGAAGAGCAGGGCTAGCTCAAGAATGTGATTTAAAAGACAATTTTATTTCAAACTCCTGTAATGGAATAGGACAGGATGTCTTCTCCAGGTGCTTCAATTCTTTCTGTTGACTATCAAGGAAACTTTGGTTAATTTAAATTAGAAACCTAGTTTCTTGATGAATGTGAGACAGTTCCTGGTTATTTTGACATAGAATTGGTTAAGAACAGCTGTGGGAGCAGCCTTATGCAGACAGCATTAAAGATAATTCTTGCTTCAGGCAATTCACAAATTAAGCTGAACTAAAATCCCATTTCAGCTATAAAACTATTTCAAAAGATGCTTTTTGGGCTCATATTATACATCTTAAGGGGAGAATGGTGCTATATGGAAGTATTTCATTTTGTTAAGAGATATTCAGTGCTCTTATCTTCCCTATGTACAGCATGGAAATTGAAAGCAAACATAAAGCTTATCATATATTTTACAAGCCATTGTCATTTTAAATACATAGAACTTTATTAATATAGAAATGGGATACAGAAATACCAAAGTGAGAGATCTCAGAGTAAAGGCTTTTTTAACTCAGTTAATGCCATACAGCTGTATGTAGTTATCTTGCATTTATTGGCTTGCATGTATGCATCATGGCTCTTTAAAATGTCATGTATTATTTTCCAAGGATCATTTTCAAAGGGAAATTGTAATTTGCCAAATACAACTGGCATATAAAATAATAGCTAATGTAACCGTATGATGAAATTGCTGTCAAGTTGTTTACCAACTGTCCAGTGCGATCAAACATGGTCTTGTGATTATTTTCCTGTTGTGCTTGAGAAAAGAAATCTATTTGACTTCCAAATCCAGGCTTTTGTTCCAGCAGCCTTTGAATTCTGGGAGTACAGAAGTATTTTGTAACTTCCTTGGCCAAACAAAGGATTTCATGTGCTCAAAAATGGATCTCATCAAATTATCCATGGCCAAGAGGTGTCTGCTGATACAGTGGGGGTGAAATCCTTCGACATGGATAAGAAGGAGCATTCTTTGGAGGGCACTCCACACTTATGAAGTAGATCAAAGTCATGAAGCTCTAGCTCACCCCTACCTATACAGAATGATGAAAAAACCCCCATGTACTTATCTAAAAATTTCAGTGATATTGCCACTATCTGTGTGCTTTCTACTGGTTTCCTACTTCCTATGCTTTAAAACACAAGATACTTGGCTTTACTTCCAAAGCCCTTCCCCATCAAACTGCCTCATTCTTAGATGGACTGCCCTACAGTCATCTGCAAAGCCATCTTAATTATCTCATTTCAGATCCTGTCTTTGATACGTTGCTTATAGAAAACTCATAGCTGGCTTGCTGCTTTCCTTTGAACACTGACTTTTTGGCTGACTGGTACTGTCACATTGTTTCCTTATGCTCCCCCGTCTGTCTAGCCCCATCTGTTGTCTCTTGTTTCATACTTAGATTATAACCTCTATGGTGGTGGAACAGCCTTTTGTTATGAGTTTATTCAGTGCCTAAAATGCAGGCTTGACCCATGATTAGAGCTTCCCAGCACCAGAATAATACAAATAAGCAAACAGTCTCACAAATAACCCAGCTGGACTGCTGAATACAGACACTGCCTTGCAGACATCCCAACATGGAAGAATCGAATTCCACAAAAACTACATTAACCTGCAATACCGGTCCATTTGGTCATCACTGCAAAATAGCCTTCATGTTTCTCTTACTTTTCAATCTAGCTCACAGTTGTGGCTTTTAGATAAAGAATCTCTCCTTGGAATAAAACCTGTCAAATTATTGCATTGTGCCTTTTAGGTACTGGTCCTCTACTTCCTGTGTCTCAGCTTCTCTAAATTAAACAGGCTTAGAATCTCCCTTTCTCTATTTTACCAGATAAAGCTGGACTTTGAAACCAGCTCCCTTGAAGCCAACTTGGATGTAAGGAGATGTTCACTCACAGCTACACTGGTTTAAGGCATTGTTGCCTTCTGGTGTGTGTTACCATGTCTTGACTCATACCTCATTCACAGAAGACATGAAGGAACAGCATGTGTTCCAACACCAGCTCCTCAGCTGCTTTGTGCAAACTCTGGGACCTTTCATTTGAGCTACCTCCTGCAGCAGTTTTAAACTACACCCTTTCTTTCCTCCTCCTGTCTGTCTTGGTCTTACTTGGAGCACTGCTCTCTCAGCCTGCTTAGCTCACCAGCTCATGCATTGGTTTCTGTCCACCACCCCTGGCCAAGTTAGATTACAAGCCTAGCTCCTCAGGCTCTTCCACCTAGGTCTCCACAACAGTGCAAGGAATACTCACAGTTACCCTCTCAAATCTCTACTATGTTGGGGGGACATAAAGATTAAGATGCCACTGGGAACAGATCACAGAAGAGCAAAGAAACAAAACAAATATGTGTCTCTGGGTGCAGTAAATGATGAATCCTGTAACATCTCCACAGATGCAGAATCCCAGTCCATCGGGACTGACCCAAAGTTCACAATGTTTACTGCTATCCTTACAACTTGCCTGCATATTCTGGCAAGGGACATGGCATGGTTATATCCTCATTCCAATTTCAAGGCTGCCTGTATACAGATGAGCAGAATTGGGGACAGGATTTCTCCTGTGGTTCTTAAAGTGCTGATTAGTTTAATTAACTTTTTCATGAAAGTAAAACAGGGAATAAATTTTAGTTGTATTCCTATGAGATCAGATTATTAATGGGGCTCACTAGCTCGCTAACTTAGATTTCTTCAAGCACCTCTCTTTCATATTTTCATTATTTTGCTGATTTAATTACACAGAAGAGGTGGCAGCATGATGACTGCTAATTAGAACTGAACTGTCAACTTAGTCCCCCCCTTTCCAGATTTCAGATTAGCAGATCAATACAAATAGATAATATGCATAGAGCTGTGTTTGCCTCTAATTCTGAAATGACTCTACTTCATACTTGTCTCCTTTAAAAGCTTTTAGCCTGAAGAATTGATATGAAAAAAAAAGAATATAAGGAAAACCAAAATTTCATCTCTAAAAGGAGGTTTTGCTACAAATAAAGTTTTATAATTCTAGTGATCAAGAATGTCCTTGAGCTGAGAATTTTTGATTATATCATTAACAAGCAGTGTCATTATTTGTATGGAGGCATCAGCTATAAATATGCTTTATGTACAGTCACTATATATTTTTCAGGGACTAGCAGGTTCCAGATATAGTCAGCACCAATGGACTTCAAGAGGAGCTGAGGATGCTCAGCAGTCTGCACTACTATGTCCACAAAACACAATTGTGCAGTGCATGCTGAAATAATCATGAGGTATGTACCTGGTAATTTTTCTTTTCTAGCCAAAGTGCACATTACACATTAATTACAGTTAAGCCACCTAAGAACAATTATCAAGTATTCTACAGAAACATGTAATTTGCAGATTGTATTTAGCAAGAAAGCTCCACACATCTACTGTGTTATTCTGAGTTGCCACATGTATGTGGACAATGCAAACCAGGCTATTAACAAACCAAATAACCCTGGAAGAAAAATTAGTATTTTAATATTTATTGCTGCATTAGACTCACCGTCTAAGAATGCCAAAGTAGTTTAAAGACTAGAAGAGTAGACTATGAAGGACATACAGATACACTTCTTTATTTGACATGCAGAATGTCTGGAGAACCTAAGTCCACTATTCTGGCTTCCCATCAGTTGCTTCTGAATTTTACAATGAAATGGTAATGATATGTCCAGGTGGCAAAAATTGTGTTGTAACAGCTGCATCAGCTGCTCAAAACTCAAAAGTAGCATCTTAACAGATTAACAGTTCTCCATAATATTATCTTTGTAGTGTGCAATTTGTTCCCAATGATAATTAGGCATTTAGAGACACACATAATTAGAGAGAAATGACTGGATGATTTTTCATTTGCTGAGAAATCTACTGTCAGGAAAGGAGATCCGCTATAGGGACTAATGTGATTCCGGTGCTAGAATTAGTGTCAGAAGCACATGAAAGATATGGTTTAAACTATCTAGATGGGAAAATGATGTTGCACCAATGCAGACCTACACACAGTTAATATGTGTGTGATACTTTTCTCTCCAAACGGAACAATTCCATTCCTAACATGCATTTCATAAGTGTGGGTACTGAGGGGAATATAGAAGATGAACTAGATTTATCTTTTCTTCTGTTAAATGGATCTTTCCTAGTCTAATTTGGGATAACAGATAAAACATTCAAGGGACCATTAGTTCTAGAAGGCATTTGTTTCTGCTTTCTTCTTATTCTCATGAACCTACTGCAAGGCTTTATTTCTGTTTGCCTTTGCTGCTGCATTGCCTGTCACTAAAATACATCTTCAACTGTATATCATTTTTCCTCTGGATTTTATTTACCATGTCACTCACCAGCTAGCTTCATATAAGTACACCTCAAGCTACTGGAAAAGAGCATTCTCCACATTCACTACTAATATCATTCCATAGATTGAGTGGAGTGCTTTATGAGAGATGCTGCTATCATCCAAAGACAAATCATGTCTATGACATATTCAGTCGGCTTTTTACCCAGGGCTTAAAATCATACATCTACAGCACTAAAATGTTTAAGGTGGCCCTACAGCATCCTTCTGACAAACAGATAGTTCTTCTTGTACAGCAAGAAAGAACTCCTCATTTCCTGAATTACAGGTGCGTGAGCACATGTATACACACATATGTACCCCCACCCTTATATGTTCATCCATCAGCATCCACACTAAGAACACATCAAAACATATGCAAGTAGCTATACCAAGCAGTCAAACACTGCAGCTGTTCTTACTAACATAATTTTGTCCTTTCTTATGTCCAGCCCATGCAATTAATATTGCAGGTGCTCTGCAGAAACACACAACAATAGCATGTTATTGAAGGCTGCATCATGATGCATTCACCCAAGGGGAACTGAAAAATGGCTGCACAGCCAAATCTGGCAAAGCAGTACGTCCAAGAACTTGGCTTTCCAGTTTCCTTTTAAAACAACTACTAAAGCATTTTTTTTTCCCTGGCTTTTGCTATTTGTTTGTTTTAAAGGAAAAAGATTTTCAGGTTTGCTAGCTTAACTACAACGTTCCCCCCAGAGCCCCAGTACTTGACACTGGATCTATCAGCTGTATTGCACAACTTCTCAACTTTATGTTCAGACCAAATATATGAATTTGCAACAACAGTCCTGTGAGTGAAAATTATCTTTTCTATGACCCTCCAAATGGGGCAAAATGATAAGACTCTGTACCAGGTCAGGAGAGGTATGGCTGTAGAGAAGAGAGCCTTGACTGTGCCTTCTTGCTCTTTCCCTCTGCTTCTGCAGCTAAAATACAGTGCAGCCTGTGCTGTACAGCTGCTCTGGCAGCAATGTGAACAAGAATCTTTAAAAATGTTTGAGTTCAGTTATTAGTTTGGCCTATTGCCAATAATTCCTATGAAATGCAGCTAAAAGAATACTGTGATGTCCTACAGTTTATGATTCCACTAAACAAGACTGAATTCAGGAAACAAAGAAATTGCACTTCTTTAGTTCATGGTTTTTTTCCTTGATCAAATTTAAAATTTAAAAGTCTGCTGTAAACAACAGAAGCGACAGAAATTGCCTTTGAAAGTAATCATATTTTTCTGCAAAAATCTTCCATTCCAATGTGCTGAGAAACTTAGCAGATAGCCCTAAGTTTGTCTAAATATACACTTCATATATAATTACACAAGCACTTCACAAACAAGTTTATAAACATAAAATGGGCACCCATGTGACAGCAGTTGCACTTAAACTTGTTAATGGCTTCAAATAGCTAGTTGCAGAGACAACCTTACATATAGTTACTAATGCCTTATACACAACCAAAATGAATCCAGAATAGGATCAGAAAATAAACTTCTGCTTAGTGTCTAAGGAATCAAAATTGGAGTATAAGTACACATAGTCAGCTAACCTTGCTATTTACAGTGTCTGAAGTACTTCCTAGCCTAGCTCACAAGGGCAAAGTTCAGAGTACTGAGGTACTTCTGTCCGCTTGTTCTGTGTAGCTCTCTGAAGATCTGCAAATTGTACTATAACATATTGCCAAATTCTTAATTCCTACACAACTTCTATCTAAAAGATCAGCATCAAAAGTGTTGCTGTCCTTTCTTTCCCCACTATGGAACTTACTGGTCAATTTTCACAACTCTTTATGTACAATGAACAAAACTAAGTACTGCAGCACTTACATAATCAAGGTTCAATATTTAATGATGCATCACAGTGATACAACATTGAATGACATTGAGGCAGGATTTGTATGGAGAGATGGTATTGAGCAATTGATAATGTTGGAAAAACACAGACTTTCTTAAACAGGGACCATTTTTCAGATTTGAGCTTTCTAAAGAGAGGGTTCCTAAGGGTGTTATGATTCAGCCGACAAAGAAACATAAAATGCTATCAATATTTTTTATCTGTGTACACACATGCACATGCATATGCATTTAAAAACACACTAAAATGTCTCAACATTTCTAAAATAGTAGAGGTTCTTTGGGTTAAATTTTTTTTAGCAAAACGCATAGAAGGAATGGCACTATGCTATGGAAATACTTTTTAAAGCATCTGTGTAAGAGCACTTAAAACTTCATAATTAATTATTTTGATCTGCTAAGTTCACCCAAAAATAAAATCCTTTACTTGATAGAGACTTACTTTCTATCATGTTCTCCAAAAAACGCATATGCAGGTATGTATAAAAGAAAGTTCAATATGTGAGAAGAAGAGCTAACTTACTAATACCAAATAATACTGTAAGATTCTTGTCTTTCCATTAAAATAATAAAAATAACTGCTCCCACAAGCAAAACATAGTCAGTTACATCATCCCATATGCATAGGGATGTTTGCTTGCAGCTACATCTCTCTTCTCAGCAAAGCAGTCATTTGCTTGTCATTTCCAAGCAATATGTCATAACTTGCTCAATCTCTTGACTGTTACTTTCACTAATCACACCTTGAAGTGTCCTAAAAGTCTAGAAGAAGTCAGAATATTTTGTGCTGTGATATCAACACATCAGTCTATATGTGGACAATGAATAATTAAAGTTGCTCATGGAAGAGTGGCTTGTGTTGTTAAGGTTGGCTGCATTTTACGCTTCTGCTTCTGTTTTTGTTGTTCATAAGAAGGCAGAATTAGCTTGAAAGGTATTTGTAAGTGCAGGACAGTGTCAGAAGTTTCTTCCCAATTAAATACTTTTCAATACGAAGATCACGTTCACTTAAAAAAAAAAAAAAAAAGCTACTGTTTTTATTGCATTACTACTCCCTGTGCAGTATCACAGCTAAAAAAGCTGTCTACTCTTAACAATTTGATCCCATGTTGGCATTTCAGTTTACAAATGGGGTATTTAGCTTTACAGCCTCATCTGACAACACCTTCTCATTTAGTCAGGGAGAGATCCAGGAAATCGAACTGGAGCATATCTGTCTGTCTTTGTGAAGTCAGTGTATGTAAGACTGGATACTTTTTTTCTTCTTCACTAATGGGAAATAAAATCAGTTTCAACTGCATCTAGACTGAAACAAACTACAATAAGATCGGCAACTTCAATCAGGTTCATTTCTTTCCTTTTCAATCTTACTGGTCTGGGACAAGAAAATGGTATTACAACATATTCAGAGTCTACAAGAAAGGCACATAACTATGGAGACAAAATGAGACAGCTCTTTAACTCATGACTGGTCAGGTCATAAAATAAGCATAATTCATAGCCTTGCTTCCAAAACAAAGAGCATATTGAAGTGAGATTCCAGATGCAATAATGAGTAGTTTGTTCCTGTTTCTTTAAACAGAGACCTATTCCTCTACATAAATTGTTTGGCTTGAAATGCTGAAAATGTTTTGAGCAGAAAAAAATGTTTCCTTTTCAAACTCTGGCAGAACAGCATCCCAATTAGAGAGTAGTGGATTTGTGGTACAAGTAGCATCCAAAAGCAAAGATGATCAGAACGCACTTCATGAAGCATTGCCAATGAAGTACCTCACCCCATTTCCTAATATGTGATTTCTTGAGAAATCAATATTCCATTCTCTTCCCTGTATTTTGAAGAGAGATTAGAACTACTGATTTGAAGATAGGGCTTTTGCTCTATACTGACTTTTCAATGGGACCCTTGTATTACAATCCAAAATATATAACTAATACCCCAAAACCCCTAACCAACAGTAAAGAGCTCATAACTTCAAGTTATTCTCAATTCAATCTTGCAAATACAAAGCAGGTTAAGTGCTCAGACATGGTCCACCTCTTCAGCTACAGATTATTATTTGGTGCTCTCTGTGACATGAATGTGGTATTTTTTTCATTTCGTTCTACTAGAAAAATCATTACAAGAACCTCAATAACCTTTACTAAGCTTTATATTTATTGGCAATTTCTCTAGGAGCATTAAGGAATAAGTGGAAACAGCTTCCTTCAAAGTAAGGGACGAGACACATTGGAGAGCCCTGCTGGGAATACTGCACCAGTGCTGCCAGTTCTCAGTTGAATAAACAAAAGCTTCAGCTCCCAGAGCAAATATGCAGCATTAAAATTCAAGCATGCAATTTGATATCAAAAGAAAAATAATTTGGGGAAGCAAAATCTCTCAACTTTTGCTTTACAAAAGGGAAAAGGAAATTCATACAGTAGCTATTGTGATTAAGTAGGGGAATTTGAAGAGGAGAATGTAACAAGTACTTTTATCAAATGCACCCAAGAAATGCAATACAAGCTAAAGAAGGCAAACCAGATACTGCACAAAAAGGGATGTAATCAAAATATGGAACAAACGTCAAGAGGAACATATAAGCTAGTTAATTTGTGTGCTTACAGAAATTACTCGCTTTGTGAAGTTTCTTGGGGTTTTTCTAAGAGATTTTAACTCAAAAACTTAAAACTGTTTTAATAGAAGTGATATTAATTCCTCGCGTGGAAAATGGTCTCAAGATATATCTATAGATATAAAGGTGGACATAGGAGTATATTTTACTTTTGAAAGAGAAAGGCAATAATTTATCTCCGTATATGGTACATTTGCACACTTTAACTCTGTCCACACAAGCTGCACTCTGCTAGTATAGCATCTTTTGACTGAAATTAATCATTTTCAACATAACTGCTTTGTTATTTTATTAAGTGTGCATGCCAAGTTTTCATTTCTGCTATTTATGTACTATTGGTGAATGTGTAAATGAATAAAAATTTTTACTGCAATTATATTTGTTCCATAATTATAATTATGTTCAACAACTTAGTCAACTATAGGAGGTATGCTTGAACTATGCATTCAGGAGGTATGCTTCACACTTTTACTAGAACACCTGAAACAGGTTAGAAAAGTATACCCATAGAATATATTTAGAAGATGACCTTGGGAACTAATTTCATAATTTTCAGATTGCTAGATACCTTTCATTTAGTAGAAGCATTGATTTGATGAGGGACCTACTCTTTTCAGTTGGCTAGATTCACGTTAATATAATTCAGGACCAAGAACTAGAATTTTGTAAAATATATCATTTTACGGGTAGCTGGGTATTTCTGTCCTTCATGGATTGTAAGTTCACTCTGCTGCACTGTGGTTGTCTAGTTGCACCCATATGCATCTGTAGAAATAGATGCATTTCATACATTTAAGGATATAAAAGCATAGAATACACGGAATGTGATGATACAGAGAGTGTGGCACTTCCTGAGGTGAATTATTTTCTGACAATTGTACCTTCTAGAAATTATTTTTCTTAGTGTCATTTTCCAATTTGATGGACAAGTGGCAGTTAGAGGCTTTGTGTAGCAATCAGTCAGGCACTCCAGATGAAGTTTGCAAGCATTTCCAAATTTGAACATTTTGGATAGCATCTAATAAGGGATTAGAAAATGGGGAATGGCTGTTCAGCACCCCTCAGAGCTGTTGAATAAAATTTGGCAGCATAATTGCTCCAATATGAAGAAGAGTACTGGGTCTTCCTTGAGCTTTGTGTAGCACAACATCAGGATGTCATCTGCTGTTGGCTGATGTAAACTGTCTTTGATAGCTGGGCAATACTGTCTGAGTGGGACAGATTGTGACTGTGGTCATATCTGTTGATTGTCACCTTGTTACCATTCTAGTCCACTGTATTGATTTATCTGATTTAGGATATAAAATCCAATGTCCTGAATTTTTCATAGGGACTGTCATAGCAGGGAAGAAGTGCAAAGTGGCCTCCCATAGGTGTAGAAAAAGTACTTGTGCTGAAGTTGGCAATACAAATTCTAAATATAATGCAAAAGCTTACATGGTTTCAGACTGTTAATTTGACTATCTAGAATATTTTCATGTACCTACAATTGAAGAAAAAACCCCAATAATTTATGATAAGATGATTCAAGAGAATGGTGCTGTCTAAAAATCTCTTCATATCACTACTCTTGATCAATGGAGAAAAATCAGAGAAAGCATCACTGAAGAATAATAATAGAAAAATGTAATTTGAACAAAGCTCTAGTCACCTAATTACAACCAGCAAAAGTTTATTACAGAATTTCTTAGCACTATACTGAAGGAGTAGATTATTAGATTATAAAGCTATATGCGAGTTTTAGGAGACCACATCCCACAGGAAAGGATTACCAGAATAATTTCCAAATTCCCTTGTGAATAAATTACAAGTCCTTGTGAGCAAAAGGTAGATCACAGATCATAAATTGTCATGCACAACTTTTGCTGGGAACTAAGTCACCCTTGCTCTTAAGACAAATTCCTCTTCATTAAACACAATTTTCATTGCACCTTGCACTAAGTGCCATACTCCTGCAGGAAGAAATAGCTGATCCCTGCTGGCTGACTGTACCAGACATGAATCATTGACTCCACTGTGTACGGAAAGAGATGGGCATGTTTGTGAAGAGAAGGAATTAAAGCCCAGGGCCAAGATCTCTGCAGGAAATCCTAAAAATAGCCAAACTTAGGCAGAAGTGTGGAGTAAGCTTTCTGGTTTCGGTATCAAGTCAGTTAGTAAAGTTAGCATTTGGGAAGCAGAAAATCTGAATCAACCTCAGCCTTGATTTGCCGGTTACTCTACAGAACCTGCACATTGCCAAGTTCAGAATTACAATGTCACATATCACGTATCTCTCATTTTAGGTAAGCCAGACTTTCAGCCAATCATTTCAGCCATATCAAACATCAGTAATTAATAATGTAAAGAAGATGGAAATTGTTCACGTGAAAAGGGTACACTGAAGAAGAGACTGAAAGATAAGCAGGTGTACTTACAAAAATGCTATTGAAAGCTTGATATAATTTCAGGAAGATTTCCTTTTAAAATACTCAGTTTCCCCCTCCAGTCCTCAATATTCTACGCTCCTGCTGTGCCTGTGTTTGCATAGGCATAATATAGTGGACTAATACAAAACAATCAGGTCTAGAAAATATGACCTTGACCAGCTTGGAGGAATTGGGATTATTTTGGTATAGAGAAAGGTGATAGAGGGGAAATATAAAAATATAAAAGGCTACAGAGAAGAGGAAGGAAGGAAATAATCTTTTTTCCATGCTCATTTTGAGCATGATAAAAAGTAATGGGCTTAAACCATAGCAGAGGAAATTTAGGTTAACCCTTAGGAAAAACTTTCTAACACTTAGTACACTTAGTACAGCAATGCATGGGAAAAAAGTTTCCTAGGTAAGAAGCAGAAACTCCATTTTTTTTTTCACTTTCATGAACATGTTAGACAAACATCTGCCAGGAATTGTTTACATGCAGCTGATACTGCCTTCAACAAGGGAGATGGGACTAAATGATCTCTAAAAGTCCTTTCCAGCCTTATTTTTTTATGATCCTGTAATCAACTTTGAAAGAAGCTTGGCATCATTCCTATTGAAAATAATGGGAGCTTGCAGAGTGTCCTGTAATGGCATTTCAGATTTCTTCCAGTACAAACCAAGGTGGAACTGTGTGCATTTTAGTGCAGGGAAGTGGGATATCAAGCTCCAGTAGCTGCAAGGGTGGTAATTTATACCTAGCTGCATTTGTCACACTTGGTATCTTGTGTTACCAAACTCTTTACAGAGTAGAAGAAATTTGATGCATCTTTCAGGACATTCTTTAGATTCTGTTCTGAATTGAAGCTGATGGGTAGCTCTTATGTGGATGCATAACTTATTTTAATGCATCATTTTATGAAAATCAGAGCTTTCAGTATTCAAAATATTTTTCTGAAAAAATATTCTTAAATAATCAGAAAATTGCAATTAAATTAAATAATATATTTTAATTTCAAACTAACAGACCTTATAAAGCTACATATAATTCTTGCCTATGTCACTCTGACAAATCCTCTGCTGCAGCTCAGGATGTGGTCCACTGTGCTGCCAGCCATGGTTTGCCGATTTCTCAACAACAAAAAAACCCCACATTATTTTCATTCTCTCCATATACAAATGCAAACAGAACTTATTCAAAGACTATTTCTTCAATAGTTGGTATTTAGAATTTAATAATTACAGTCTCCATAAATGGTAAAGAAAATTCCATCTGAAGTTCACATTTATACTTAGATCATTTTGTAATTTATGGCCAACATTCCTTTGCTGCTTCCCCAGGAAAAGTTACAGTCTCTTCTTGAATGTAACATATTATACTCTAATAGTTTGTAGCATAACTTGGTATGTTTTTTGCATATTGATACATTTTCATGTAACCAAACTATCTATACAAAAACTTCATTGTGTACTCTCAGCTGCAATGTGTTATCTAAGATTCTCTATCTATTTTCCCTCATGATGACTAATCAGTATTTCTCTATTGTGGACAAAGATTCCTGCATGGGTATATTTGACAGGAATCATTTATCTACAGGAAGAATAATGCATTAATCTGCACTTCCCCGGGAAAAAAAAAAAATCCACAAAACAAAAAAATGGAGTATCTTGTATATTGAGATACTGATCTGAAAATTCATCAACGAAAACTGAAGAAGAGTTCTTAACTCTGTCCTTGACTCAAACTTTCTTGCTGAGGCAATGCAGGGATCTGGAAATTAATGAATGATGTTATGCACTAAACCATGTGATGAATGATTGTTTATATTTTTCTATTACACTTACAACATGAATCTGAGAACATATCAAACATTAGTTCACTCATTCACACAACATCCACACAAAGTAGTATTCCCATATTACAGAGATCACAGAGTAACACCATCCATCCATCTTTAAACACATGGGGATCTTAGTAAGAGAAAAAGAACTGAAATCTGCTTTGAAGTTCCAGCACATGCAAATCTCAACAAGACTTTTCTTCCTTTTTGATACAATTAACCACAATCAACCATGTAAAACTTCCATGCTTACCTCTAGTCAGTGAAACCATTTCATTACAGAGCAAGTTTCTGCTGAACCCACTGGAGAAAAGACAGCACAAGCCTGGAGCAGTTATGTACCTGGAAAACTGCCCTGAATAATGAAAGGGATGAATCTGAAGCCTTGAACTGCAGTTATGGGTATCATGCTGGTATATCATTGTCAGAGGAAACGATAAGGAAGGTTACCCTTTGAACACTGAAATCCAAGTATGCTACCTTACTAGGTTTGCCCTATGGCAAGGCACTAGATATTATACTTACTGTCAGTTGCATTCAGAGCAAGCTGAGGACACTGAGAACTTCACAGAAGATACCCAAGACTGTGTGCCACTGAATCATGAATTCTAAGTGATAAATATATATATAAATAGTAGGAATTAAGCACAGAATGGAAAAAAAAGGGTAGATACATTGTCATTCTAAGCTTTCCATGACTGTGTCACATTGAGTCACACTCAACCCTAAATATAGTTTGTCGTTGTAATTTTCTTTGTAATCTTTCATTTACATCCTAGCACATTTTGAGCACTTAAGAGAACTTTATTGAAATGAAAGATTTAAAGTGACAAAAGAACTTTATTTCTGCTTCTATTCAGATTCATGCTTCATGCTTACTAATTTAGAAAATTCACTTAATATATTTTTCAGATCCAAGAATTTTATAAACATCACAGTTATATGAAGAGATTCTTTTGAAAGTAATTCACATACAGGTACTATTTTAAAATGTCCTCTTTCGGACAGATTATTTTGTCTGTCATTTTTCCATATTAACTATCTCTCAGTCATTTTCAAGCTTGTCTTCTCCAGTACAAAAGACATACATATTTTGGTGCTTGACTTACTTGCCATGTCCAATAATATTTACAAAAACCTAGCTTAATCTTATTTTATGTTTTCCTTCTCTTAACTGTTTATGTATTTAACTGATACTTTGATTTTCGTATGCCCAAACTTAACCCTTGTTTTTTCCACAGATCTTCATGTTTGCTGTATTTTATAAGGAAGAGTAGAAAAATCGACCTCCAACTTTTTTTTTTTTTTAACCTTGGGTAATTGTAGGCAGGAGTAGCCCTGATATTAGAGAAGCCTGCCCACCTTCCAAGTACTACATACAATAGAGCATCCTGAAGAAATTCTTGAGCAGCTCTGCAGTCAGTTATGATTCACCAGGGTGTATGAGTTCTGACAGCCTTGCTAGGCTCAAACCCATTCCAAAAAGCAGCATCTGGTGGTTTCTACACTGTTCCCCATTTTATGTTCCACAAAGACAGTTATTTGGATGTACTGTTTTGCTGGTTGTATGTGTAGGCACAGTGCCATACCTAGATGCTAAGAGGATAGTGCAGAGAGATGCAGAGCTCAGCCCTGGACTTGTACAGACAGTACTGACCTGGATCTACTAAATCCCTGCAGGCAGGAGCTGACATGTAGATGTCTCTGAACTATATTCCTTGTACCTCAGTTCAGAATTATGAAGCAGAACTATCCAAGGCACATGAATAAGAGAAGTTGAAAAATTGTCATGGTAAAGGAAGATGTCATAACAACTAACATCTCATCTCTAACAACTGTGAGCTAATTAACAACAACCCTCAGTTCTCTATCTGTGGGTGGTTGGAGTTAATATCTTTGCTGGATCCAAAGTCGCTCATTTAGCAGGACATTTATGGTAATTTCATAGTTAAGGGCAAATTGTCCTATTCTTCATATTAAAAGTGGTTTATACTCAATAATAATAACAACGATAGTGATATTAATTTATGTCCATAAGCTTTAAACCTAGCCTTCTAGAAACTGAGCATCTTCAAACTTTTAAGAGCTATTTTTAAGCAACAACTGTCCGTATCATGCTTTTAAACTGCTACCAACAGAAAGCCCTGACATCCTTCTGTCAACATTTTCCTGAACCACAAATTGCTCATGCATTAGAAAGTCACTTGAAATGGCATAAAAAGGCTGTGAAGTAAGCCTGGGTCTGCAAGTCTGTAATTTCAGAAAACACCATACAGGCTGAAAAGACAGCAGATGCAAGGACTAGATTTAACTATAGAAGATAACTCAATTTATTTTCTCTGTAGTCTAGTAACTCAATAAGTTTTAATGGTTTTGTAAATAAACAGATGGATGCCATCAAATGCCACAGAATGATAAATCTGATTGGTCTTTGTATAATTTTGGATAGCTTTATCCCCAGAGTAGATAGTGGAAGCATCTTACCCCAAGAGTGTGATAAAATAAATGTGGGAAGGTAGATTATGGGCTATTGTATTGTGCCAGTGATGAATGAAACTTTCCACGATGGTACGGCTAAGAATCAGGACAGGCCTCAATGTAACTATTTCTAGTGGTAGATTTGAACAGATTTGACTTCTGTTGTTAAAAAAAAAGCTCCTTTTTAAGGAATTCAAAGTTAGAGGAAGGATAAATAGGAGATATGACCCTCTGCTGAAAGATTTAAATTATATATAACTTTATCTTTGAAAGGTTTATGGTTCTAATTTAACTGTAAGCCATCTGCTCCACCTAGTATGTGTTGACTGAATATAAAACCAGACCACCAGTTTCAAATAGGAAGGGCACTTATGATGCAGAGTGTCACTTGCACAGGGATTTGTTCACCTAATTTTGCAACTCTAACTAGACATCTGTTGAATCCTCAAAGTTTTAACAGTACAATATTAAAATCATCTGCTTCATTTTCAGGAGAAACGTGGTCAAATAAGATACTCCATTAGGTAAAGCTGTATATTCACATGGGCAGAACGCAGACAAGACAGGCCTTATTGCTGGCTATTTTCTATGTAAGAAACACTGTGTCTTTGCATCAGTATCAAGAGAGTAGAACAAAATACTGCTTAATAGCATTATCTGATCACCAGTGTTTCCATTTGTGTGAAAGGAATCATGCTAGTGGATTTATTTTTTTTTTCCATAAGATTTCTATTAAAAATGACATTAAGTATCACATAACCTCTCAGCAAAATTTTCAAGTGAGAACTTTGCATTTGTTAGTTGTCTTTATCACTTTTCAGTTTAGTTTTTGTTTGGTTTTTTTCTTTCATTTTTTGACATCTGTATAGTTCATATCAAAAGAAAAAAAACCACACTACAATTTGTTTCAACTATGGAAAGCTTAGCCTTGCAGAGTGCCCAAGGATCTGCCTGAGATATGATCAAATTTGAAGACCTAACTTTACAGAACATTTTCTTCTTTCTATTCATGAATTACTTTTCTTTGTACATCCTATCAATTTTACTCTGACTTTCCAAACCCTACTAATCCTGTACTTTACTCATCACAGAACAGGCAAAAAGAAAAAAAGTGTCACATCCAGTAATACAAGTATAGGATTTAACAGCCTAAACAAAAAGAAAATAAGTCCAAGCTCTGTAAACTACCACTTTATTTAGAGGAAGTTGTTACGGTGAGGAAATGAAGAGCTGCGAGTAGGAAGGGGCCAAAATATAAAGGTACAGAAGTTCCCCACCCCTCCACATGGAGCCCACTGTGGCATCCTAAGGCTATCCCTGCCATTTGACAAGGTAGGGAGCACAAGGTCCTGGCTACCATAAACCTTGCCGAAACCTTCCAAGGGACAAAACACTGCTAAAAATCTGTGCCTTTCTACATCAACATAAAAGCACATTGTGCAAGGTTACTGCTGATGTGCAATACATTAATCAAGAAAAATTATTGACTCTTCCCTGACTCCCAACAAATACATTATAACTATGCTGTCTGGAAGCCAATGAACTTCTAAAGGAATAAGGATATGCACATTTTTAAAATGCAGAAACCCTATGAAAATGGATAAAAAAGACCAAGCAACAAAGGAGGTTGTGCTTTAGAGATAAAAAAAAAAGGTAAGAGTGAAATAAGAATTGTCAAAAGTCAAGCTGAGTTAGACCTTGTAAAGGTTTATTGAAACAAACATCTGAAGATTTTCACTGTGTAAATAAAGACAAAAAAAAAAAAAAAAAAAGAGTCATTATGTAGAAAGAATGAGGCGGACATCAAGTATTTTCTAGATATTGTCCAAGGAGTAAATTATTTGATGGTTTTCAAGAAGTGAGATTATGTTTATCAAGGAAGGTATCATCAACATGGATAATGGAATGAGGATATGGAAATAGAAACAACAGAAGTTTTATGCATTGACATTAGGGTAATCAGAACACTGCTTCTGTAAGAATACAAGAAAACAAAGGCTGCTAAAAGGGAAATTTAATAATCTGTCATGTCAACTGCAGTAGTATACAAATTGAGAACAGTAAATGCTGTTTATTTCCTACTAAAAATTGTTTAGATTCAAGAAAAAAAGAATTATTTAGTTCTTTACTCACCTATTAATCAGACCCAGCTATATGATACGGGGAAAGAAAGAATATATGGCATATAAGTAGGAGTATGCTGTTGATATTCAATCATGACCAACATTGGCAAGTATCATCAATACAGAGAAGAAGTAGAATATAATCCAGAAAGATGCATGACCTCAAGAACCTGAGGAATATAAATGTACTCAAATTCAACAGTGCAAAATTCAAAGCCATGTATTTTGGGAACAAGCAGAAACTTACACGCTAAAAGTTCACTTTTTGAGGAGAAGAGGGCAGGGATGTAAGAAGTTGGCCAAAGAAAGACAGAGTTTGAAGAGGGGAAAATTATTTTAAAAAAGTAAAAGTTTAATGGGATACAACGAGAAAATGTTAGTGCCATTGGGCAAAGACAGATGGGACTTCACATGGCACTCTGAGTACAACCTGGCCATGCAAGGTAAAAAAAGCTGAACTGAAGCTGAAACTGGGACAGTGCTACAAAGGAGATACACGACTGTACTTACATTTCACAATGTCTAGAACTTTTACAGCCTCATCAGACATCCTTTCAGTTCCCTTTATGCAATTAAAGCTGCACAAGCTCCCAAAAGAAAATAAAAAAAAAAGCCTATTTCTAATTCTCTGGAGGAATATTGACAGTTTTGAACACTGAATAACTGGTTGTCAAAGAAATGTTCATGGTATTTAATAGTTCTTGTTAATATGTCTTATTTTACTGAGTCCCTGTAGGGCAGGAAATCCAGTGATAAAGTTGCAAAACAGCCACCCCTACCTCATCTTTTTTTCCCTATTCAGTTGATTACACTATGCAGTTTTTACTGTTCAATCAATAAGTCACTTTTGCCAAGATTTGTGGAAGACACATTGCTAACATTATACTGAATGTTCTTCATATTAAAGTGTTCATGTTCTTTTCAAATAAATTCTTCAGAATATAAAGGAGTCAAGGTCCTATGGCTAGAATGATGTAAAAACTAATTCATAACAGAACTACCTAAAATTCTTTAAAAGACCAGACAAAATCAATAACCACCTCATTCTTCATCACCTACCAAGCTTACTATGCTACTAACCTCAGTACTTTTTACATAGACTTTACCCTGCAGGTTGCAAAAATAATTTATTTGGGTTTGGGCTGGAGGAGTGGATACTGGGTGTTATTATCTACTTTGTTTTTGCTATTGCCATAAATATTTTTTAAGTAATCAGCAGCACCATCTGCCACTTACCACTGTTCTTTTCACAGTGTCAATACTATAAACACCGTCTGCTCCCTCATTTGATGCAGGGCAGAAGAATGGAATTAAGCAGAAAATAGTCACTCCAAAAATAGGTCTTACTATTTAAAAGAAAGCAACTCCTTCAGTAACATGATTTTCAGAATAAATGACTTCAGTTTCCAGCAAGTCTTAAAGAGCTATTTTGCTAAACATCTCCAGTTAACTGAAAAGAACCCCAGATTTTTTTTTTCTGAGACCATGGCACTTGAGAAATCCGTCTCTCATTGTCAATAAGCTGAAGTTACTGTTTAATACATTAATTAGGAATTTAGGTTTAGTTATAGTCATTAAACTCTTACAAAGACCATTTGGATTTTCTCACACCATTTTAACTTTTCCTACTTCTTAAAAATTTAACTGGCAGCATATTGATAACTAATATGGAGTATCCCTCGATGCAATTATCAACTTTACTTGTCTATACTAAATGCTGTAGTCAAGCCTTAGGTTAAAAAGGCAGATTACACTCAATCTTCACACAGTTTAAAGAGTAAAGGTAAACTTTAAAGAATTAATGTTCCTAACTGGGTCTTCTAATATAATCCACCTTACCTGCAGAGCTTCTGGTCAAATGAATATGGCAGTGTATCTCTGCAAGCTGAGCTATGGGGATTGTCACTGTGATTTCCATCATAGAATTCATGGACTGATGGATTTCCACCATCACATTCATGCAATGAAGCTGTATAATATTTTCTGGAGACTTTTTTTCCCCCCCCTCAGAATGGTGAAATATATGATACTGTAAAACTTACTTTGGCTTTGGCCCGGCCAAAATGCCTGACTAACACAACTTCTAGACATTCACCGTTTTGCTGTAATAGATTGGCTTCTTTCCAGTTGCATGTTGGCACTTCAGAGATTATGAATTGAGAATATTTTTTTTAATATTTCATAAGAGAAATCCTGTTATTTATGTTGGGAGGAGACTGTCATTTCTGGGGTGTGTGTGTGTGAAGCTGTTTTTGCTCAGTGATTTTATATTGCTTTCATGTTTACATGTTTCTTTATTCTGCCTAAAGAGTATTGTTAGACTATTAATATAAATTCTACTTCTTTGGTGCATCAATAAAAACTTATGTCAGTAAAACAGCAAATTATGAAAATAATCCAATAGTCTGTCTCCAAAAATACAAAGGAGAGATGACACTCAGTCTAGAGAGGCAGACTGGTACAGAACAAAGAACAGGATGATGCAGAGAAATACATTTACTTAAATACACATGTAGGATGCCTGGATACTACTTTGGTGGGACTAATAAATGGAATGGGAAAAACCAGAATGCATTAGGATGTTCTGTTTTACCTAGAATTACATCCTTTCACAGATTTCCTTTTTTCTTTTGAAATATCACTGTCAGGTTTGTTGTTTATATGTTTACAAGTCTAAATAACCTACCAGTTACGAATATCTTCTCATTTCTACCTCTACCCTCACTTTTCTTCTCCCAGCATTCTGTATTCATAGTCTTTTTTTCACTAAAGCTTGATATATATATATGAATTAGAAGTCCCATTTCTAAATGAAGGAATAAGAGAAATAAAGCCCTTTAATGTAACTTCAGTACCTATACTCTTGATTATGCTCTTCTCTTTCCTTGGTTCTCTTTTGCTCAGATGAAGGCTTCTTTATGTGTCTGCAGGTATTAGTCTATATATGCCTTCAAAATCCTGTGTGCCATACTAAATAGTTAATGGCACATTTTATATAGCATGAAATATATACTTAGTGTAAGCATCATTGCAAAACAGATACCTTGCCAGCACTCCACTCTGCTAGTTACCTAACATTATACCACACATACAGCTCTTGAACCCATGAGTAATTTTTTCTCCAGTCTGAGACCAGACAAACGACAAACAAGAATAATGATTTGGCCTACCTAGTACTCAGTTCTAAGTGGAAACAAGCCTTAAACATTTTTTTTTTGTTTCCCCCTCTTTCTGAGTATAAGAAAATGCTACAAAGAGATGAAATACTGTACCAGAATAGGTGTGTCTGAGAAGACAAGGGGTGAAAGGTTAAAACAAGCTTCTGAAGTTCACTTTCAACTCTTCAGCCTCACTGTTATCATGAAGAAGACGCTTTTCAGCATGCACATTGATATAGTTGCTAATGCTGAATCAGATTCAAGGTTTTCCCTGTATTTCCCTTGTCTTTTCCCTTTGAGTACATCAGAAATTCTAGAACGCTCACAAGATGCACACATAGGCCCTTAATAATATGTACTCCATACATCACACTGTATAATTCAATTTATATTCTGTTATTAACTTACTCATTAATTAGTCCTGTATTTTCACTCCTTTAGTATTCTGTAAATACCCTCCAACATGATAAAAGGCCATAAGAGGTTCAACCATCTTCTGTACCTCTTAATTACATATATATATATTCATCAACATCTTTAACTTTTTTCCACCAAAAAAGTCTTTACTCATCCTTGTAGTCCTACTGCCTTTAAATTGGGTTCTTCTGCAAGTATGAAGGGACTGAGAAAGGAATGTGTTTTTAGGAGGTAGGAAACTTCATGGCACTTACTCACCCTTGATGTACGCCTGCAAATATTTTACTGCATACTGAGATAGGTATACTCATGAACCCACTCTACATATGAAAAACCCTAACATGTGGTTTTGTTGCCAAGTATCAGAACAATTGAGTAATATCATTAAATATAATACTCTATAAAAACTCATTATTTCATATTTATATTAATGTGCCTCTTATGATGTGTATTCCCTTTTTCTTGTATTTTAATCAAAGAAAATTAGAAATAGAACTAAGAAAGCATTGTTACTGGAACGCCCCCATCCAGAGCTAATTGTCTTGTAGAACACTTAATGAGTTGTTATTCATTATGATGGTGAGTACAGGAAAGGCAGATGGCATGATAATTCTATTGATTCTGTGATCCTACTGTAGCTTGCTGATTAAGTAGGATTGAATGCCACAGTTAGTGTGGCCAGAATTACATGAAATTCTCTTTTGATTCAAGGATACCAGAGAGGAACTTTGAGATAACACTGTTGAAGAGACCTGCTGAACATGAATTTTTGCTATCTTCAGTTATAGCAAAAGAACATACGTTCCACAACTTCCACTGCAAAATTACTTCCACTGAAGTTGCTCTATTAATTATTATATTTTATCTAGTTCTTGACTTTAATTTCCAAGTGTTATTTTTAACCGTTAAGTTAGATTCACCTCACATAGTCATAGCCATCTATATGCTAGATGTCCTTTATGATTTAATAGAGAGACACATACATACATGTTCAGAGACTATTCAGCTGACGGTCTTCATAGGAATTCATCTTTACTGGGTGCTCTACTGCTTTTACCTGCTTGGTAGTGAAATTTTGTAGTGTGAGGATAACATAACCTTTAAATAATTCACAAATTACATTGTGCTTTAAAGCACTTAGTGGCCTTACTAAAGAACGATGAATACATCAGAGTTCTATAAACTTGTAAAACAATATCTCAATACCTCAAAGTGTGGGATTTAGTACCATTAATAATAGTGATGACATGATCACAGCTTTTTTAACAGAATTTATCACACTACCAATCTATTCTTTCTGTACTGCCCAATATATCACCAGAGCTGTATGAAGACCTTGAAGGAGTTATTCTTGGTCTTTCCACTGCTGGTAATTCATTGGCACCTTTTTCTGTATTAAGGAATTTATATATTATCCTCATGTTCAGTTTTATTTTGGTTAGTCTTTTTTTTTTTTTTTTTTTTTTTTTTTTTTTTTTTTTTTTTTTTTTTTTTTTTTGGTTTGTTTTTTGTTCAGCTAGTTTTGTTCAATACCCTTTGAGATGTGTAATTTAGTTCTTTATACAGATCTGGTTGCAGCTGCTCTCATTATTAGATCTTTGATATTAAGAAGCGTTTAAACTCTTTAAAGCATGGGGTCAGACACTACAGAAATAACAGATGAACTCTAGCTTCCAATGTGTCATAAAATCTGTAGGACATGTGTATGCATTTCATATTATAATATGCACACAACTGCTTGAAAGTGATTTTTCTGATATGCACACAAATTGATGAGTCTATGAACTTTGATCTGATTACTCAGGTACAATGAAGCCATTGAGTCAACTAAAGGAGGAGGAAACAACATGCTCTATCAGTCAATCCAAAATTGAGAAATTTAGGTATTGTCACTGCTAAACTTAATGGTTTTCATTGATCATTGTAATTTATAATTGGTTTTAAATTTCTGCCTTAATCCAAGCAAAATTTCATTTAAAACAGTTTTTATTCTAGAGAACTATAGTTGAACTGTTGGGATCCTCTTCAAAGCTTACATCTAAAAGAAAATGTAAGACCTACTGTGCTACACCCAACCTAACCTACCAGAGTGGTAACATTTACTGACTTTCTACATTTTCAGGGTGTTTAATTCTACATATCATTCCTTCATTAAAAAAGTCCCTTTTTAAAAGACGAGTCATGAATAGTGTTTCTTTTTTTTTTCAATAAGTTCATTTTTATCAATATTTCATCTGAATCTGAATGACCAATATGTATAAGACCTATCTTAAACCACATATCAATTTTAGTTAGTATAATTGTGTCAACCTATCTGTTATTTGTACACTTATAGGATTAGCACTTAGAACTAAACAATTGTGTCAGAAGTATGTAAAGTTCTGAGTATTTTCTGCAGGAAGTAGAGAGCACTCAGATCTCCACGGGGACATGTGGTCTCTCCTAAGGAAGTTTTTCTCTTGCATACATAGCCTTTGGCCAAAGCCCACCATCTGTAGTTTCAACTTTTCTTCCAGATGCTGGTAAAGGTGAAGTATAGAACATATGCTGCAGAAAGAGTAACCTTTACATTTGTTTGTTGAGTTTTTTAATACTCAGAGACATATTTCAACAAAATATTTACTATGTAAATCTTGGAACCGAGTAAAACTCATGTTTGATCAAATACAGGTCCTAAAAACAGGAGTACAACTCTGAAAACTCCAGTATAGCATAGAGTAGGTATTTAGGGAAAGAATTAGCTTTCCTGATTTTGGAGAAAATGTAATGCAGAACAGCACAGGCATTTCCTTCCTATATTTCAGATATATGCAAGAAGAAATGATACCCACGAACTCTCATTGTGAACCGAGAATCAGTATCATTGAAGTATCATTTAAACAAATATGTTTGACACATTGTGATTCTGTGATTGTCAGTTTTACCCTAGAACGGTCCCAATGAGCTTGAAAATGGTTATATGCAAGTAATAGAGGATTCTAACATTACTTGGCAAGACATAATTACTGAACGCACTACTTTCATCCACCTAAATATCATTGCTTTAACCTAGTTTAGGTCATAAGGGAAACAAACTGCATAGCAAACATATGTCTGCTGCATAATGCTTCCACATCATTTCAAAGAACCTGGCACAGTTCACAGCATCTGCTCCCAGGAAAGGAGCAGCAGGTAGTGCTGCAGGACAGGAATGAAGTGAATTAGTAGAGCTACAGGTATGCCAACAAACTTGCATAAAACTTCTGCCTAGGCTATGCATGGTTGTATACAGTGAAAGCAGTCCATGAGGACCAAAATTCATTACACAAAAGAAAAATTGGTAATAGCAATATAATCTAATATAATCTAATGGTTGAACCAGCATGGTTGCACACTTCAAGCATTTCTGTTTGGTTTTGACCCTGATCAAAATGAAAGTTGTGGGAATAAAATTTTTAGATATTTTAAAATTCTAAATGGCTGGCAAAGGCCATAATAATAAATGGAGGTATAGCATTTGAAATATGTGCCTGCAAAGCTGACTGAAGGCAGAGACATAGCAGAACAGAAGATACAACACATGTAAATAGGAGGTATGTTCTTTAATAGATTGAAAAACATTCAAAATGACACATCTGCTGTGTTGCTGAAGACAACTCCCATTTCAAAAGGCCTATTCCCTCCATGTTGCACACAGAGCAAAGAACAGCAATTACTTTTAAAAAAATTTAGCAAATAGAAGCTGATTAGGAAGTAACTAGATAAATACATCTTTACTGCTGAGATGCACATCACAGGTAATTTTAGAAACAACAGAAAAAAAAAATTAAGCTCCAATTTCAACAATTACTTTTAATTTCCTTTCATAGTGTTTTTCCGTGTGAGACTATAAACACCTTAGTTTCTTTTTCATTTCCTTAAAATATGAAGAGGGAATACACTAAACATCTTTCCTCCCTCATTGCTCTCTTCAGAGCACTTACATTTATATACTTCTTCCAGGAAATGTATTTGATAAAGCATCAGTAACACTTTGATTTTCATAGCACTTCCAAAAATTATATTCCAAGCCATAAACAGCATTTCCAGAACTAAATCCTCATCTCAGAACTCAGGGGTGAAAAAAAAATAATTACCCCTCTCCTCCTTCCATCAAAAAAAAATGAACTAAAAAACCCAAATAAATAAAAGATAGTCATCAGGCCAAAAGAAGAAAGAACACTCAGCTGAGTTTATTTCCAACATAAGTCAACTCAGTTTGCCCTCATCATCATTACTCAATACTTTTTAATCTCTTAAATGGATTTTTGAAGGTTAAAAGGATATCTTTTTAGCTCTTAATGATAAAAGTTAGCCTTAAAGCATATTTTTTGGTTTATAGGAGCATTTTGGGCACATACCATGCAGCTTACTGTTCATTACAAAGGTGTTCATTTTGGCAACTCCAGTGAATTTTGAAACAGCAAGCTGGTTATCTGTGCAGCACCACATTACTGTTTCTGCTTTGCTGTTGTGACCATTTTATATTGTATTATTGTAGGCAATTATTTGAAGGATTAAAAAAATGTATCTAGCTACCTCCTGTTTAGGAAGTTTTCTATAAGAATGGCTGTAATGGTTTTGTACAACAATCTAGTATAGATCAGATAAGGTAAAATACCATGAGAAGTGCTTCCAGATAGTGCAAATGCTCCTTTAAAATGAGCTGGGATCATTTGCAAAGTGAACACCTTCCTAATGAAGCAGACACATTCACTCACATAATCCCAGGCATTCTGGAAATTCTAATATTTTAATTGACTCCTGGACAGCACAGCATTGGGATTCAGGGTGCAAAAGAACTTAGCTAGAAGTTAATGCACTAAACGTCATCTCGAACTGAGAATACTCACTGGCATTCCCTATATGGCCTCTTTTATAGCAACTTGAACTGAACCTCTAGAAGTGTCTGCATCAGAATTATATTTCCCTAGAAGACAAGGTTGAAGACTATTGGTATGCACACACATTGTTTCAGGAAATGTTAATGAGATATGCCATTGCTTTCCAGCCTAGTTTGATCACTGAGATTTTTATTTGGGATACCACATCAAATTCCAATCAAAAATAATTCATTAAACACTGGCCCTAAACAGTAACTTGACTGAGTAGCCCCTTGTGTTCGTCTGCTGTGCCATTCTTTTGGATCTGTGAAAGTGCATTTGTCTAAGTAGACTGCGTTGTACAAGGACAGAAATGATGCTCACCAACATGGGCCTTACCTGACTGACCAGGGGGTGGGACTCCTGATGATCCTCTGGGCAGACATAAAAATACCGTGAGGACTGCAGCTCTGTTTCCTGAACATGGCTCAATGGCAATCGGTTTAGGAGCACCCTGAAAAAGGAAGATACCTATGTAATGCCTGAGATTTCCATTATGTTTTCAGTTGCACGTCTTTAATTTATTTTAGGTTCACTGGAACTGTAGGAAGATATTATTCTGAAATAATTCTTTGCATTTAAACAGACTGTCCTACCCATGTTAATTGACTTAAAAATATGCTTTAACAGCCCACACTGCAAGTCTAACCAAACAGAAAAAGCAAAATGATCTTAAAGACAACAAAATTATAGTCAATTTTATAGCTCACTAAATGTAGTGATAACAACTTCTTAAAGCTTAGAAAATGGCAAAACCATTTAGCATATACACTGGTATCAGAGTATCAGAATTTCACCTATTCTAATAAGTAACCACGTGATAGAATTCTGCTTCAACAGCATCTATTACCTAGTCCTCCTAATGCCAAAACCATAAATTGAGAGCAAATCTATATTACATACAGATATATAAAGATAGCCTATCCCTCTTGAGTTTCCCAGACTGGTGCCTGCCTTCTCTGTGTCTGTTCTGGTAAGAAATGATTTCTTCAAGGCAGGACCTTTCTCATATTTTTTTGCATACAGAGAAAAAAGGTGCAGAGTTACTGTATTTAAATAAACTTAGAAACTCTCTGAAAATGTGTGGTTATCATCTTACACTGTCTATATATAAAGGTATGATAATGGTGGTTTTGATGGTGGGAGGAGTGTGCTGTTACCAAGCACCTCTCTCTCATTAGCTATACAGATATTTGCAGTTAGATTTTGATTAAATGGTTGCTGCCATATTGTTCTCAAGTTACCAAGTCTGAGGACTCTAGGAGCTGGAAAAAGCAAAGCAGTCTACAAAGGCATAGAATAATAAGTTTCTAGTATGAGAGTTTAAATGTTTCCATATTTCCATGTTTTGTGCTCACTAAGAGATAGGCATTTCAATTTGGAGAGCTTAAACATTTAGCCAAGCACTAAAGATATTTCTAAAAATATTAGGTCAGAATCAACATAGGGATTTGTTTCTTTTTTTTTTTTTTTTTTTTCTTTTTGTAAATTTTTAGAATGTCTGTCATGTTCCAAGGCAAAATAAGAGTTTGATGTTTTGATTCAAAATTCAAAGCCACAAAACTTTCCATTAAATGCAATGTATATATAAATGTCAACTGATTCAAGTATACTAAGAAAAATGATAGTTTAGCCAAGTTAAATATACTGCAAAGAACTAGATATAAAGAAAACAAAAATACTTTCATCATGTAAAGCAATTATCATTTTCTATTTTTCTACCTCCAAGTAACCAACATTTATTACTGCTCAGTGAAGATAAGGAAACAGAGAATACAGCAATAAATTGAACAAAGGATAAATGTACTTATTTTTCATTTCATGGTCATATTTGAAAGGCATTTCTGCAGATTAATTTGAGATGATAGCATTAAAATAACTTAGGTGAGGAATGTTATCTAATTAAAAATTATTACGACATAATGCATGACAATTTACATTCACTAAAATCCTACCAAATGATGAAACAGTAAAGTAAACCCCCAAAAGCTTCAGCTGAAGACAATAACTTTTAAAATAACAACATAAAAATATTTTCTAATCTGAGTTTACCAAATTTGTAGCATTTAATAGTAATTTTTTAATACATTAGTTCAATACAGGCCAAAGTGACAGATGAAGAGAACAGATTCTGAATTTGTGTAAGCTGGTGTATATCTGTTGACTTCCATGGATCTATTACCAGTAAAATATTGGGAAAGGCATTGCTGGATGGCATGATTGTATACTAAAGCAATGCAGAAAAGGACAAAAATAAAATTAGAACCTTGCTAATATTACCAGCATTGATTGCACATACACAAATGCCGTCCAAGTGGTGTGGGAAAGTTTTCTTACTAAGGTTTCTTTCACTTACACATGTTGAAGAGCAACGTAAAAACCATACAAAAATGATGGTGATTTTTCTGATCGTAACATTTAAAGAGGAGTCTTGATAGGATCATTGAGATTAGCAGCTAATCTGTATCCCAGGCTGTTTAAATCTCATCAGAAAAGCATAGATGTAGAATAATATGACAGAGTACTGACAGCAGTCTGGTGTGGACCTCTCTGCTTACGTCTCCCACTGTTAGACAGTTTAATTCATTGCTATCTCTTGCATTTTCAGTTGTCAAAATTCTAAGGCTTCCCAACTGTCACACACTCACATTATACTTCTGCTTGGGTCTAAATATGAGCCACTTCATTCCTGCACTTCTACCTATACTTCTCTTCCCCAGCTATCCAGATAGAGATGCGGCTCTATGCCAGTTAAGTTCATCTCACTTTGACCCCGTGCTTCCTACTTTAACCTGCATTAGCCCTGCTCCTCCATCTTCAGTGCAAACCAGACACTCCAGCTGTAGGCAAGTTCCTGTGGCAGGAGCTGGGAATTGAGCAGACTAGCTACTCTTCAGGTCTATGGACATAGTGCCATAAACTGGGCATGTGGTTAGTGACTCCAGTGCACTTACTAATGAGATAAATAGATATTATAAATAAATACCTTTGAATGGGGCATCATGAACCAGCTTCCACTATATACTAAAACAACAACATCTGAATCCTTATACAGCATTTACAGTTAAAATAGTCGGTATTACTAATACAAGTAATAGAGCATTTAAGTCATCTTTCCTGATTTGTCACAATGACAAACAATATGATTCCTTTCTGTTTGAAAGGCAGACAAAATGAAATGTTCATTCAAAATACAGTTTATGCAGACACACAACTAAAAGGAACACATTTACCATAATACTTTTTAATTTGGTGAATAATTACTTCATTATAAATCAAAACAATGGTATTTTCTAACGCCAAGTAATACAATACCTTTCAGTAACAGGCCCTGTCCTTTTCTGTTTGAAGTTTATACTAATGCTTTTCAAAACACAATTGGAGGAAATTATTTCTGATAAATGCATTCCAGGGAACTTCATCCAAAAATCAAATACATTAAGAATTTTGTATTTGTGCTTATTTATTCTGTATAGAATATTATGACTGAAAAAGCAGATCTCTTATCTTACTTCACATCATTCAGATGCTCTAGCAAAAAGCCACAGAAGCATAGAGCAAATGATAATAATTTAGATACCCTAAGGTTTGTCAGTTGTTTAAAGATAAATACATAACCATGAATCAAAGTTATTTCACAGTGACATAACATGTTTTCTGAAATGTGCCATTTATCATGCATTTTCCACGGGTTTTTTGGAAGAGATAAGGCACATGTTTGTTTGCCCAAAGCACTTAGCTACCATGATTTACTTGCTAGAATTATCTTTTTTTTTTTTCCCTGTACAGAAAGTGACTTACGTTTATGCCAAAAAGAACCAATGACAATAACAAAGTTAATAAAACTTTATCAGTGAAAGACAGAATAAACAAACACTTCTTTATTTAACAACCTTTTACTCTTATATTGCCTTTCTTTCACACACTATGACAGAAAGAGGTATGTCAGTTGGGAAGGTGAAAAAGGAAGGGGAAGAAAACCACAAAGGAATAAAAGAGTGAAATAACATATATTTTTATTGAGAAAAGCAAGTCAGTGGATGTAGAAGGAAGATAGAAGTGGAGAGGGTGGGGAATAAAACTGAATTAAAAAGGAAAAAAAAGAAAAATGAGATTTTTAAATATGTAGTCACATATTTATTCAAAGAAAGCAAGTATCAGAAGCTGTCTTCCTGGGGTCCTAGATTTTTATCAGAGAAAAGGTTCTCTATTCTAAAAATCCTATGAAGACCAAGCCAAAGTCCAGGTAGGCAGGACGGGCAACAGAAGGCAGCGGCATGAAGATGTCAGAAGAACAGAAGAGCACAGTGGTGACTAAGGTGATATTCATGGATCTGCATGAATATCTTTGGGGAAAATGTGCTGAAACTTTAGCATCAATTTGTATCTACCAATGAAACGATTTAATATTCTGAATACGGGAAGATGAAATGTGTAAAGTGTTTTGGGCCTTCGTATTCCAAGAAGTGGTGTCTCACAGAAGTGCTATAAAACTCTGGATTTTCAGTACTAAGTAATAGCTATATATATTTTCTGTGCAGCATTCTAAGTTAGGTACCTCCAATTTTTAAAAGTGCATTATTATACCATAAGACAAATAGATCACGTAAGACTAAATGGCTCCAAACTCATGCCAAAAAAGCAATTAGAAAATTGAATCAAGGAATTAAGGATTAATGTGAGCATGTTACACCTGTCAGCAGTAATAAGTATTTTGACAAGAACAGAATAAAGTTTGACAGTGTGCACAAATACAGATCTGC
The DNA here is from genome assembly GCA_025331215.1 of Actenoides lindsayi. NCBI lineage: Eukaryota > Metazoa > Chordata > Aves > Coraciiformes > Alcedinidae > Actenoides > Actenoides lindsayi. Next base: position 41,451 of record WTSP01005397.1, on the reverse strand, counting down.
TATATAAATCAAGTATTAAAATGCAAACAACTGTGCATTAATCAGTGTAATGTTTCCTAACTAAAAGGGTCTTAGTACTACTTACAAGAAATCATTATAAATAAAACTTCATCTCTTCTTCTTAAAAAAACAGCTTGACTTATACTTTTTGTTTCAGTAATGAATTATGCCAATTTAAACTTTGTTTTTAATCATATTATTAAAACGGAATTAATCTGGTGAATTCCACATAAACTAAGCTTGATGGCTTGGCAAATAAACAATCAAATCTGTTGTTGTGGCAAGATTAGTACCAGACTCAGAATGTAAATAGCCACTTTTCTGGAGTTCCATGTACAAGGTTTAGGATGAAAGAAAAGAAAAAAAGACTGTGTCCTCTGAAGAGGTAAGGAAAAGGAGAGTGTTAGACTGTTGCATTTGAAGTATTCACATTTCATTTCAGCTTCAGGTATTTTTCCTGAATTCTTTGGTTGTTTTCTGAGTTTCTTGATTTATTTGTGCTAAGCAAGTCTCAGATTCACTTGAGTACCTAGGTTGGGTTTTGGTCAAACTTAGATACCTACATGTAAACTCAAAGGCTTCAAAATCCTGTTATTCTTAAATTTCAGTATTAAAAAATATCCTAATACTGAAACTGTCCTCTACCTGCCAAGGCACATCCTGGTCTCTCTTACACCCACTCAGGATTCCCAAGCATTCCTGCAGCTTCCCTGGATGCAGAACTTCATCTAGGTAGCCATCTTCAAAACAACCTTACCATATTAAATTTTTACAATGCAGTTCTGGTGACTTTCTTTTAAAACACAGCTCAAAGCAGAGGTAGCTGGTTTTGCTCTTCTGCTTTTACTAAATGCTTCTTTGAGGTGCCATACTCTGACCTATAATTAAAGAGGCAGAGTAAAATGCTGTGATTGTCTAACCATTTTCAGCACAGTAAAGGCAGACTTTTCAGCAGTGCAAAGGAAGGAAAGAAAATTTAACCCCTTAATATCACAGAATTCCATTCATGTCATTTCGTGGAGGCTTTCGGGGTCATTTTGCTGGAGAAACTCCAAATATTCCTAGCACAGCTATCCTACCAAGAGGGAGATTGGAGACACATACCTGTAGCTAATCTCCATCCTATCTTCATCTCATTTTCTCTATGGTCATTTGCCAATACAATCAAAATCAACAGTAAAGTCAGAGGAATGAAGAAGCCCTAGCTGTTCCTCCCAGCAGAAGCTCACCATGTTCACAGCACCCACCGCTGCCCTAAGGAGAACCTGGAGCTTCTTCCAGAGGGCTGAAACTAAAGCAATGCCCCAAGACAGAAACAAAGACTGTAATCAGTACTGTTATCTTAGACTATCAGTGCTATATTGCCTTCCTACTCTAAATGTTGTGTACATATTAACAAACACTCATTAACATACTTTTGAGTATGAGCTTCCCATACACCCAAAAACTTTTGACAATTCAATGAGTAATGAGCCTTAATGACAGTGCAAAAGGAAAACAAATCTGTGACAAAACATCATTCGTGTGCCAGGAGAAATGCACTTTAGGAAATACTACTATAGAACAAATAAGCAAGGCTGTGGTTCTGAACATTGCTTTGTGGCTGGCATAGGAAACACCAGTTCTTCAGATGTCTCTAGAGTTTTACTGAAATTATAAGCATCCACGTAAGATTTTTATTTAATTCATCCCATAAAGGTCCTCTCTTGCAATTAGTGAGTGGAAAGCTCTACCTCATCTAAACCTACAAGAATGGCCCAGAGCTTGAGTGTCCTCAACTCTTTAGGGCTTCCACAATGCACCTACTTTTGCCTGAGAATTTTCCCAGTGATTTCTGACTTGGGTTAATAAGGCTTATTGATAATAAAATGCAACCTGACTAAAATTATCCTAACATTTCCTAGTAGAGATTTTTTTAATACTGAATTACCTTTCCAGGATAATTTTGCCCCATTGTTTTTGTAGAATATAAATCTCTGTTAAATTCCTTGTTTCAGAACAGCAATAGAAACTTTAGAATATATTGGTACATTATTTTCCATAAGAAAAACAGTTGGAATTAACAATAAAAAGAACACATTATGATTACCAAGCTGTGATTACGGTCCCAGTGAGCAAACTGCATTGTTATCTTCAAATTTATTGTCTTACTTCTTTATCTCAACTAGATCAATATGCAGTGATAGGTTGCATTCTTTTTTGCAGTCCTTTCTGAGCAGAATTTGTTTGTTTGTTATTAAAGGTTATGCACTGATGTTAAATTTATGTATTACCTGAAAGTGTGCTCAGAAGAGTTATACTTTTATTATAAGAACTATATGTATTTGCAATAAAGTTACTCTCAGTTAATCTAGTAAGACTTCATTTCAAAACCTAATACAATGTCATATTGCATTTCATTAGCAAGAGAGTTATGAATTGATATTCTGATTAAAACTGATTTATTAAGACAAAGCTATAAGCAACACCTGCAGATGCATTTATTTTCAATGGGGTTTCCAGAAATAACTCTTAGTCAGGTTTGCCTATTTAGCTTTCATTTTACTGTTTAGAGGTTGCTTATCCTGAACTGTGACACGAGTGTGAAACATCCTGCCATTTTCTTGACTTTTACAAGTGGCTGAACAGAACACAAAACATTGAAGTTAAATCAAAATATCAGGTAGCTGCAAGGCACATTGCATTTCTTTTTCTGTGTGTCTATGTACGCAGTTTCCTATGTCTTTGAGCTGTTAAAACAACTTGTTTTTACTTTACTGCTACACCTTGCCCACTAATAAAAGTAATTTCAGGTTAATCAGGAAAATATTGAACATAAATTACAATGGATGGTGTTTGTAGTAGTTGTACTGGATTACTGCCAGAGCTATTCCCAAGAGCCTTCAGAACATTCTGCTATTAAGCTGTATGAGTCTGATTAAAGGCTGGCAATGCTTGTGTCCAGTTTGTGAAAAGAAATTTCTCTTGGCAGCAGCTAGGTAGATCCTCTTGGGAAAGGCACCTCAGACCCTATGGCTGAGGCATATACCAAGCACCATGTATCCCCAGATACTTTCCTGTAAATTCTTTCTACTGCCATTTCAACTTCTGTAAGTCAAAGTGGTGTTGTACAGTGAAGTGATGCTAATGGGCACTTGTTTCCCAGATGGGTATATCTGTTGGATCTCCAAGGATTAGAAACAAGAAGTGGAGAATTATGCTATTCATTTGCAATTTAAACTGAAAGGCTCATCTATGAACATCCACATTTCACTGGTGACAAATTACTGCTAGTCCATCACTGTCTGAATTTAGGCTGATTACTTAAGGCTGGATTGTCACTCCCATATATCACAGTGGGTTAACTTTACCCCAGACTGCCTGGTAGAAGAGATCATGATCCCTCTAGAGCCAATAACAACTTTTCAGGGTGGGAAAGATGAAGTATTAAGTGCAGTTTAAATTCTGCCTAACTTGCAGACTAACAAGAGTGGCTCTGGTGGCAGGCAGGGAAATGCTGAGCTAATTATGAGCACAGTACAGGTTACTGAGTCAGCTACAGATCTGTGAAACATCCATGAGGTAGATAAACTTGGGTTGTCCTTTGGTCGTGGTGGATCGTAAAATTTTTATCTGTCATTGAGACAATTAATCTTGGACAGAAGTCAAATGTTCTAACTAGCAAGTGCCTTTTGTGACCACAGAGATCTCATTCCTACAGCTGTGTAGTATCCTAGAGTCACTAAAGCTAAGGCTTGATTATTATTTAGATCTATGTCAGATTTGAGGGCTAGGAAGTGCCCTGAAATTATTTTGCTGTATTTTGCAATTATTGCAAAACTGCACAGAAAATATAGTACAACATATGTCATCCAAAATGCATTTCTAGTGAACTTTTCTTAGCAACGTCTTTTAATGTTCTTTTGTAACCTCCTGGCCACATGCAGGATGCCTGGTGAATGATAAATTATAACATTTATACCTGGAATTGTAACAAAAAATAAAAAAAAAACCTAAATCAAGACACGTGAAAACTAGCTGTCAGCAGAAAGGATTAAAGTGCAAACTTGGCAATATTCTTAATGCAGGAAAAAATGCTAATGGCACCAGAATAACAAATTACTTTCTATCATGACAACTTACACAGATCACAGCATCCTGAATGTTGGGAAGACATGAACCAAATGTCTGAAAGCATGACATAGCTTTTATTTTGATTGTCCTTGCCACGGAACAAGGACAGCTGTATAATGTGTACGCCCTAGCCAAACACTTTCTGAAACAAATTATCCCACTATTTAAGATTTGTAAGTCTGTAGAAGTTTTTGTCCCAGTGACTTCTGTGCATGGATAGTTGGGCCAGATCATAGCGACTCCAGCAGCAGAAAGAAACAACCATAAAAGACTTCTCTATCCCAAGGAAGAGGTACATGATGGGAATAAAGGGAACCTAGTTTTGCTGCATTATATAGTAGTAGAAGCAGTGTGTGTTAAAGTGACCAGCAGTTTTGGAAGTAGTTGCTGTCAGCAAGTGGAAAGGGAGAGGGCAGGCTGGCAGGCTTGAGAAAGCACAAACCAGACCTTTTCAAAGGTGTTGCAAGAGGCATCTCTCACTTTCCTCTCTTGAGGCTCTACATCACCTACTTTGGCCCATTCACCAATTTGAAAGCATAACTGGGTACATTTTTTCACTTGAATCTCATGAATTAATTCAAATCTCAAATATCTGTGAGATAATCCTCGGATGCCTAAATCAGCACAACACTTGAGTAACAGCAGAACTGTGCTGATATATAACAGCTGCAAATCTGACACTATATTATTAATTTCTTAATGGTGCCCTTGAAATATCCTGCTCAAACTCAAGTATTATCACTTAACCTTGCTTTCCAAGATGTTCCCCATCAAAATTGTCAGTACTTAACTTACAGTGGTCACAAAAATATTAGGAATTCACTGAAAATGCACAAAAAACGAAATTTACAGGATCTAATCTGACAAATAATTAGACACATGAGAATTAGCGCTTGGAGAAGCTGTTGAGTTACAGCAAAGAGGATTACTCACATGAATGAAATTATTTATGCATGTTACCCATGTTAGCCTAACATAACTGATGGAATAATTTTTGCTTAAAAAGATGCAGGTTTATTTTAATACAATAAAATAGGAAAAAGTCTGCTCCCTTACAATACTACAAAATCTGCATAATATTACTAAACCAGCAAAAATCTATTGCATAAAGTATTTACTGAACTTGGATTTGCTGAATCTCACTATTTTTCTTCCACTTGCATAGAAATTAAGTATTTATTTTTGAAAATACCATATTCCAACCCTGAGCACTGCAAATTGAAAATGAGTAGTATGGAAACACAGTCCAGCTCAACTTACACACCTGTCATTCATGGGGCACAGCAGTAACTTCTCATTATCTTATATTTTAGATTTATATTTTGTATTTTTATTATTTTCTTGAGTAAGGTGGTACACAGTCACCACCACTACAAATTATTATTTATATTGAATTCTGTATTTTATTGCATGAAATTACAGAAAAGCTTGTCATTTTCCTTCAGGAAAAGTTCTCACTTAAAATTTTACAATGTAGACTTTAGCAACAGCAATGATGCTTGAAACATCTTTTCTTCAAAAGGCACACTATTTTCACAGTAGAGCGAATATCTTTTTTAGAGTTTCATTGAAAATTCACAGATTTGTGAACTTTTCACTGGAGTTTGCTTCAAATTCTTGCATTTCATGAAGATTTATACTGTTATGTATTTTCCATATCTAAACACATGATTTCTCTTCTCTAATTTTATACATAGTTTAATCCACTGCCAAGAGTGAAATAATGTTTTTCCTGTACTTCAGCCAACAGAATATTATGACATTTACTTTTGTACTATGTGTAAACTCTAGTTTAATTTAGCAGTGATTATTATTAGGCTAATGGGACAAATCTTGCATTTCACTATTGTTTTCTGATTCCTCTTTCCTTTTCACATCATCTCCCAACACCAATCCCAATCTTAGGGTGCTCCTTCCATGGAAATAAATGCCCCGTATCAAATGCCACTGACTAATACAGTAAGCAAAAGGAGCAGGATCTTATTTACTTAAAGAAGGGCTGAGATTTGAGATCAGTCATCAAGCAGATGTTATTTCTAAAGCTGAAAGTATTCATGATGATTGTTACTATGGAAACCAAGCTTTGTAAAACATTCCAAACAAACACTTCTTTATTAGCCTGCGCTGTAACTACAGCACTCTGCGTTACACTGCATCCCACAGTAAGTTATCAACCGCACATATTTTCCTTCTGGTTATTTGCTTTCAATAGCAACTACAAGACAGGATTTCTATAGGTCTTAAAAGATAGTGTATCACAATACCAGTCATCCATAAAATGACACACACTGTACTCATTCAGCACTAAACTCCCGTCTGTTTCATTTCCCCTCTCCTGTGGGCAGCCACTCAAATCAGTGTTTCCCTCTTCAGCAACAGTGTAGAACAGGAACCCACTGCTAATCCCTGTGGTTAGATCAGCAGCACAAAACCAGTGGTTACTAAATGCCTGTCCCAGCCTCTTTAGCAATTAAAGCATTCTTCATTCTTAGTAGACTTTGTGAAGTCTGTGCGTCACTCAGAAAGCATCTTCCAATGGCCTGTCATATTATAACTGGAAGTTTCAGACTTACTGCTTTACTTGTTAATCATAATAGAAGAAGAGTGGAAATTTGAATCCTGGTTCCAGTCAAGTCAGTGGAACTTCAGCAATGGGGGATCCCTGTCCCTGAGCGCGTCCCCAGGGCTGGAGCTGGTCACAGCCATCACTTCCAGGTGACATCAAAACACCACAGCCTGTGCCAGTGGGAAGGGGTAGGTGAAGTCCCGTTACGTCAACCTGTGCATGGTATTTTAATCATCTCTTTCTCTTGCTACAAGTAAGCTACTCAGACAACAGAGCAAACTTCCATTTGAAGTTAAGCAGGTGAAAGCTGGCTTATTATTACACTCGAAAAGGAAAACTGTATTTAAGGCAATGCAAGGAAATTAAAGGAATTTTATTACAGAATTAATGCATCATATGGATATTGGAAATATTCCTTCTCTGAGACCTTTCTGACTCATTTCACAGAGAAATCCTTAGAAAGTATAAAATGCTGCTAATATTTAAGAATACAGAGATGTTCATGACAGGGGTAGTAGCAACTTCTGTTATAATTAAAATTCCAAAGCTGTTTTCATTCTCAACTTATTGCCATATGCTCATAACCTTCTTTAACTTTCTGTACTGTCTGTTCAAACAGGACAATTTTTCCCAAGTCTTTCAGAAACTTCTCAGCTATCTTTGAGTTGTGGGACAATTAGCATTTTTTTCTCATACCAGTTCTATCCAAGGCTTACAATTTAATTTAAAACTTGGCCTTGACTCAAGTAACATTGAGGATTCCTGCCTTTCATTATTGTAAAACAAATCTGTTTTAAAAAATGCAGTGATACAATCAGAGCACGATTAGATTTCCATAAGAATATACAGAAGTATGGAACTACATGTGCCACTGGTATCTATTTTAATACACAATACTGCCATAGTGAGGAAAGCATTAACAAAGGAGCACAACTAAGAAGCCAGTTAAAAAGTGTTAGTTGTGGTGATTTGTGCTGCCTGCAGCAGTATGCTGAAGATAATAAAATATATTTAAAAAAAAAAAATCTATAAAACATTTCAAGTGTGAGAAATGTGTATGTTCTAGAAAGAGGTTGCAAACAAAACAAGACATCACAGACAAAGCAGGCATGTTTTATGAAGACAGAGTTACAATTTAGAAGTGATTCTGTGGGACTCAACAAAAAGCATGCAATTAAGGCACTGCACATGTCTTGATAGACCAGCATCCAGAGAGGCAAGTGCTGTAGTTACAGGAAAGCTAAGGGTTCAGAGAATGTATAAGCTGTCTTTTAATTGGCAGTTACCTGTGCACTGTACTCAGAACATCTTAAAAGAGTCTGTATGTCTGAAGTAGGTCATGCTTTCTCCATGGAGGAGAAATTATAGGTAGCTGGGCATACCATGCATGCCAGGTCCTTTAGATAGGTGTCCTCAAGGAATGACAACAGCTAGCGACAAATCTCACTGCCTCCTGCTTCCCAGTTTAATTGAGCAAGTTGCCATTTACAGCTACATTGACTTAGGGTAAGCTTCAGTACCTGCCTATAGAAAGCCAAACCCATTCCTCTTTACATGTAGCAACTTAGCTTTTCTAAGGGTTTGGGTTTTTTTTAATTTTACAGCCTTTTCCTGCTGTATTCCACATAGAAAAGACAAGTAATGTAAAAAAATGAAAAACAAAACCAAAATGCATTTATACATACATGCAGATGACTACACACACAGGTATACATCATTATCTCTAATTGTGTTATTAGAAATCCCTGGAATGCTATGCTGAAGCAAAAATGGAAGAAGAATAAAAACGATGTTGAAGACCTTGAAAAAGAAATAATTCTGAAAACCTTCCTCAGTCCCACACACAGCAGTTTCTCATAATTCCCCAAATGTCTATTGAAATGAGTTACACTAAGAGGTTCCAAAGACATCAATATATTTAAGAATTTCATAGGTGTCTTTTAGTTCTCTTTGATCATAAATTGCCAGAATGGTTTCTACTCTCTCTAGTTCCCTTGTCCCCGATTCTTCTGCTGTGACATTTCTGGATGACTTCCAGTTCTGATTGTTGTAAAGTTCTTGTTTTTGCAGAATCACCTAGTGTTGAAATTTGCAATTCCAAACACTATCTTTTTTGGTCTGTTTATCAGTGAACATTCTTTGCTCAAGCAATCTTTGCCCTTCACAATTCCAATTGCTTTTGCCCTTATTCAGATTTCCATTAATTTACCATTAGTAATATAACTCAAAATATAGATTAATATTTTTCCTCCATGTAAGAAAAAAAAATCTTTGTGTAACCTTCAATTATGGGAAGTATCTGAAAACATACATAATCACAAAGAATTTGGGGGATTAACATTTCATCTATTCAGTTTTTATATTATTGAGGTTTATTTTTACATTTGCTTTATATATTTAAAACACTTTTTCATGTCCACATTAAAGGCCTCTGTATAGTTGTAATTTTCCTCCAGTTTGCCTGGTTTTGGTCATCAGAGTTTCCTAATTTTCAGTGAACTGCTGAGCAAGCTGAAGATGTTAATTAGATATATCACTTTATTTTTTCTTGTAAGGGCTTATTATTAACAACTGCTCATGTAGATGATATAGATGTTAATCAATTTGCATCTGTCCTTCTAAAAGATTCAGTTAGGTCCCTAATTAACCATCTGTAAACAAACCCTTGTTCACTAACAGGGTTCAACCATTTATTCTGAGCTAGCAGAAGGTAGTAAGGACCTTATGCTACCACGCTGCCCTGCTGTAGATATGACATCTCACAATATACAGTAAGTAATTGGAAATAGACAAGTAACTCTCAATCTAGATTGTGGATCACTGGATTTTCTTTAATTGAGTCATTGTTATGATGAGGAAGCATAAAAAATTGCAGGTGCCCAGTGCTCCCATGAAGTGTCTGGTGCTTTAGCAGCACTAAGAGTTGTGTATTGCACAGCTATAAGAAGTGACAAAAATGAAGAACATACATTCCTATGATGAAAATAATAGAGAGACAAGTCTTTAAATATAAAATTACTTCCTTGGGAAAAAAATGGTAATTTTTTCCCCCAAAGAGAAAGGCACATTACTCTGTGCATCCGCAAGGCTACTGGTCTTCCAGAACAGCAATGCTCACTCACTAGAAAGCTATTTCATGTTTTTGAGTGTTTAGTCAGTAAGGTTATTACCTTTAATATTGTTTTCAAAGCTGCTGACTACCTAATTTTATACTGCAGCATTTTCTGCACTCAGAAGTGACCACAGGAGTTTCTGAACCGCTTCAAACAGGGTAACTAACCTCCCTACCAAAACTTGTCTTTCACCACCTCCTGGAGAAGATGCTCATTTGAGCATACACACACATATATATATATATCCTATTCCCCATATGCTGTTCCAGACCACATATGCTCACAAAGACTTGATGCACAGCCTCTAGCTCTTTTTCTTATGGTTTGCTCACAACCATGACGAAGAGACAGACAATAAGTAATTGTCCATACTTAAGAGCAATTTCTGGCACAAAAGGAAACTATTTTCTCTATTCTTACAAGGAGATAACTTACTAATGTGTGTCAGCAGACATTGTTCATTTTTACCGCACAGAAGCAGATCAAGGATGCCACTCAATCACACAGAAAGGATTACAGCTACTCTGAGGCACTTCCAGTGCTACCATCTATTTCTCATCCTTCCCTATTCTGTTCAGTACCTTACTATAACTGGAAAATTGCAGGTATTACATTCCTGTTAATCCACACTAAAGAAGATTTTGTGTGATGACGCACATATGGGACCATCTGCACAAAATATGTTTGTCGAAGTGGTTGCATTTACATAGTATGTCATGTGAGCAGAAAATGACAGAATCCACATAACTTGGCACAGATGACTTTAGAGGCAGATACTCCCATTTGATTTATTGATAGTATTTTATGTTTTACATCAGTATTTCAGAAAGGGTTCATTGTGACTTATGTTCAAAGCACTTTATTTTGTCTTTAATTACCCAGTTGTTAGAACTGTTTTCTGGACAACACTTGTATGTAATTAGATCCCTACTATTTAGTCTTTAGAAGCTGAACAGGAACATCAGGAGTTGGAAAGAAAATGACGAAATAAAATGAACTTGTTAATTACCAAATGTTGGGAAAAAAACCCAAAACTATGAAGGGGGAAAGCAGAGCCACAAATTAGAGATCTCACCTTTCTTCATCTTTCTTTTTTTGCAGTTCTGCTTTTCTCTGACTCAAGAGATGTCAGTTTTGTTATAGCACATCTATTTCATATTGATAGAAACAGATTGTATAACATGAGACATCACTTTGTAATTTTTCCAGATTCTTCTGAAAGTAAACTCACCAAAATATCTAAAAACTTGTTGCCAGAGTTCTTAAACATGGCACCTACTGCTGCCTCTACCATGTACATGTAAATGATTAGAGTTCTCTTGTATCCCACTCAGGCCATTATCATACCTGTTGTGTCAGATGTAATCCATTGCACACCTCCGAATTGAGGTGAAACACTGAAATGAAAAAACCCACTCTTTCGAGAGCTAGTCTGACTCTAAATACATCTAAGTACATTTATAGCTGTTCCTAACTCAAAATACCACTTTTCTGTTAAGATCTGGAATTCATCTAAGAGCTCATGATATATAAGCTTGATATTTCATTTAGCAGCAGTGAGCACTTTTGGAACTGTTATATTGTGAACCTAGGAACTGGAAATTAGAGTTGGATTACCTAAATTGAGACATTCACAGCCTTCCACTGAGATACACAGTATCTGCTTCAGGACTTCAAATTTAGACTGATACAAATGAAGGTGATTGCTTTATGATCTAAGAATATGAGAATTAAACCTATACCACAGTTTTTAAGTTCTATTTTTTTCTGTTGTGAAACATGTGGCATATGCATAATGTATGGCAATGAGTTCTACAGAGCTTTTATTGATGTGTGTTCTATATAACTCATACATTGCTCATTTATGAGTAATGCAGTCCTCCCAAACTCTTGCTCACACACATATAAAAGATGAAAACATTCAATGAATATCACTTCAGGAAGGCTGCATTATTCTTGAATGTCAGAGCTTATGCAAGTCATGCTGATGAAGGCATAACACTAACTGACATCACACAATTACGCACTCTATATACATTATACATTTCAGAACAAGAAGTAATTTAGAGAATAGATGTGAATTTTTTCCTCTCATAGTAGTTTTTTTGTATACTTTGGATCTAAAGCCAGTGCCTTAGCTTCCATCAATTCAACTGCATAATGCTGAAATTAGAAAACTGGACTGTAAAATCTTCTGAATTTATAATATTATCTATCAGGGACCATTTTTACTGTCTGATTCAAATAAAAGGGCATTTCCAGTTCTAATTATTTTTGATGGTATCAATGTTCTACAACTTCCATTGTGCACAGGAGTCTGAAGCCTTCACTGTCAACATCTCCACAATATGTAGTGATTAGGGGCAGGTTTTTACATGCTCAGGGTTTTTTTAAATTTGAGGAAATAAGGCAAAAAATTATAGGATTTTTTTTTTAATAGCTTGACACTACAATTTCTCTAAAAATTCAAAATATCCCACATTTTAAGATGTATCACACTATCCCCAAAGGCCTCATATGTTCTTTTCTTTATGGAATTTATTTGACGTATAGGAATATAATGACATATTCAATAGTTAAGTATTTAGTGTGAAACATTCAGCAATAAAACAAAGGTTATTATTTTAGTAAAGAAGTGTTTTCAGTATATTAAACACCAAATGCAAAGTTTTAAATGTTGATTCATAAAGTCTCTAAACTACCTATAGACCTTTCAGTTTCTTCATAGGATGTGGCTTGTAAATCCTTAGGATATACATTTCTAATTATTCATGATCAATACTACAATCAAAGAGTTTGCAGATACCTCATTGTAAAAACTGCAGCTATGCAATTCATATTGTACCACAGTGATCAGGTCAGAGTAAGAAAACAGAATGAACTGATGCAGCTAATTACTACCTAATTCCAGCTTCCCAAATTGAAACAAACGATTGAACTCTATCTGCCACATTGAACTTAACATCACTCAACCACTTGATGTTGTACCAGTGTGATAACCTGTAAGCAAATGGACACTGGTTATGAATAAGCCCATGGTGAAGTGTTTTTCAGGTTTAAGACCCGCCTGTTAAATTGCTTTAGGCAGCTCTTAAAAAAGATTTGAAGGCATGAAAGCACATGAAGGTATTCTTTTAGATAAGACCAGTTTCATATTTCCAAGTGCTGAAAGTCACCTCTCATTGCATGTAGATTTCCTGTTTCTACATTCAATCTCATGTAGATACCTATTGAAATACAAATCAGATAGGTTTTCTTTCAACCAGTTAACTTGCACGTGGAAGCAGATAATCACAAGTATGTAGTGTTGCTAGTAAAATAAAAATTACAAATTTTTTCCTATTAAAAAAATTAGCTTTACCTTGAGAATAGAGCAAGAGAGGAGACAGGGGCAAGACCAAACAATTGCAGGAACACTTCTACCAAGAATGGAAGAAGTAAGAATGAAAATCCTGCTTTGTTTTTTTAAAAATGTGACTCCCACAGCCTAGGTACATGTCATATCACTACATGATGGTCAAACAGTGACTGTTGATGATTTATTTAATTTCTTCTAAGTAGGATGGATCACCTGTAATATACTAATATATAGTATGTTAATTGAAGCACTTTTCTAGGGGATGCAAGACTACTACTATAGGGATGACATCTACGATGGTTCCCTGATGCTTCAGCCTTCATCAGAATTTAGAACTGTAATTTAAGAAACGAAATTGCCTTGCCGGTATTTCTGTGCTGATTTACCATGGAGGGTCTATCACTCACTGAGCTTCTTCATCTGGGTTGAAAACCATTCTGATCACTTAAGCTGCCTCCATGCAGAGAGCAGGTCTTCATTTGGAGTTAAGTGTTCAGTTACTACCTATATTCTCCTGAAACTGGAGTCTGTAAAGGAGGGGCATCTCATTACCATCTAAACCCCACACGGGTCTTGATTTCTTAAAAATGTATGCTACTGTATGTTAAAAATGTATAGATTACATGCCTTTTGCATAACAATCTTTAAGATAAAGTACACATCCAGAATCTATAAATCCTAGATCCAATTTCCCATAAAGTGAGGGAAAGCACACAACTTTACCAATTTTCTGGAGACAGTTTTCCCACAAGGGTAGACCAAGGTATGGCGCAGTCCTCCATGGGAAGTAGAAGTATGGCAAAAAATATTCCAGTGGCAGGACACATGGAGAAGACACTATAATCAAGACCGCTTGCAAGGTTTGGATTAGACAATAAGCAGGAGCAGGAATGGGACTCCCTCTCTTAACCAGAGTTCTTAAACACTAAGATACAAATTAGCCTCCTTTTCCCATTTATTTTGTATGTTTGCTTTTGGTTTCTTTTGTGGGTTTTTCTTGGGTTTTTTTGTTGTTTTTTTTTTTGTTTGGTTGGTTTTCTGTTCATTTATTTTCATTTTTTTGTTGTTGTTTGTTTTGGATGGTCACATTATTGTAATTATTTAATGCCCCAATTTCAACCTCTATTTTTGTAATGAAATTATGACTTTTAAAGTCAACTTTTCTTGCCAGCTATCATTATAGTCAGTTTTTGACTGCTCATTCATCCATAGGCACAAAGAGGTGCATATCAAACCTGTAAATGGCTAGTCAATAGTAAATTTGGCCCAAAAATTAGTTGGGGTGGTGGGAAGGGGTGCTCTATTCATTCTGATTAAATGCAGAACACAGAAATCAAAGAATAGATGCAAAAAGATACAGTTACCTCTTTGGTACTGAACAAAATTAAATCTAAACCAACACCTTCATTATACTGCATCCGTGACAGAAAAAAAGATGATGAAATATCACTTTTCATTCAAAGCCTATGTTCAGCACAGATTAAAGGTAGTACTTTAATATGATTTATAAATATATGTTAGCTATTATAACATCATTTGTTTCAGTCACTTGTTACTAATACTTAAATACAAAGTAATAGTTCAACAACTCCATTGACAGCATGATAAATTACAAGAAACCAAACGAGTAGAAGGTACTATACTTGCCATCACACAACTAAGGAGACTGAAAATATAACAGAAATCTTTAATTAACTCAGGAAATTAAAAGGTGACTTTAATAAAGAAGCTCACCCTCAGATGACCTCACTAGCACATGTTAATCAAGAACAAGAAATAATTTCAGGTACACAAATGACTAGATGCTTATACACAGCCTAAATTAAATGAAAGACAAATGTTTTAAATTGGTATCCACATAAATGATGAATATATGATATCAAAGACTATAAGCACAGGCACTGACCATAGGTGTCTAATAAATAACAACTGGAAGCAGGGCTGATTCCTAAATGAGCACACGTTAAATGACAGTGAAACTACATTGAGACTCATTCTGCAGTTTATGCCATAGACAAGATACTACAGATTCAGTGCTGATAATCCTCTGTATGCAGATAATAAAAACCCTTATGTAGGTAGGGTGGCTTTTTTTCAGATGAGAAATGCACTAGTTTTCAATTAATTCTTGCAGCAAATGTATGGCTGTTCTGTTTTTCTGTTCTATTTCTGATAGCTGCCTAACCATAATTCCTTTGATTTCAACAACTGTATTTACTGAATGTGCAATATAAACACAGGAAATAAGTAGTGTTTGTGCAAAACTCACTGTACACATTCACTAGGTGTTTTTGTAGAAACAGGAGTATGGTTCTTTCCTATTCATATATACCTAAAAATACAAATATTGGCAATAAATATAGATCCTGCAGTAGAAAATTTGATAAAATGGAAAATATTAGTGTTTGAGGTCTTCAGACACACAACATTCTACTTCAGTGGTATTCTTAATTGATAACAATTGAAAACAAGATTTTTCAATTAAGAGTCCCTATAATTAATCAAATGACTTAAGTACAAAACCTCCCTATAAATAAGTGATAATCTCCTGAAATTAGAGCATTTAAAACACATATCCAGAATGTAAGTATACTGAATTAGATGGGCAAAACCACAAATAAACTACTCATTAAATAACATCAAATATTAATATTGTTCTTCTTCATCCATGTGGAAAATGTTTGGAAAGATTCAGTCTCTCTAGTTTTAACGCAACCTTCAGGAAATAGCCACAGGCTTCAGCAGTTTACACTTCCATGGTCAATTTTCAGTTTCAAATAAAGGTAACTACTTTTATGTCTAGCCTAACCCTTACAAAATTGTTAATAACTGGAGCATTCCAGATGCTGCTTCCAGTGACAAAATGCAATTTCAATTGAAGCAATATAGATTACATTGAAAAAAATGAATTATATTTGGAATATGTCTCAATATATCTTACATAAATATGTTCTTGCTAGTAATAAACCACCAACTGAATTTTAATATTACAATATGATTTTAATGAACATTTAGAAATGATCTCTTGGCTTTCCTAATCTCATTCCATATTCGGGTTAAAAATTCTTCTACTTTTGTTCTTCCTACAAAGTGTCGGGTGAGTTACAGAATTAAACTTAATTTATCAGACATGTTTGTTAACTCATTCAAATGAATTTGGCAATGTACAGTGGTACCACATTTATTCCCAGTAGCCATGACTTGCCCCACCCCCCACTCCCCCCTCCTCAGTTTATTCATTTCCTAAAGGAAATTGCAAGTTAATAGAAAAAGCAGCACTGGAACTGCCTCACATCCTATAGTTATTAATTAAGTAAAGTCTGGTTCAGTAACTCTGGATACTAAAAATACAGAGTTAAACAAAGCCCAGTGCTTTTTGAAATGAAGGTTCAACTTCATCAGTCATTCTACACAATTTATACATTCAGATCTATATCTTTTCTTTCAGGATTTTTTCACAAAAATCTCCAAGTTAGGGGGGAAAAAAAAAAAAAAAAAAAAAAAAAGAGCTCTTGACCAGTTCTTCTGAAGGACTCACATATAAAACTCAATACACAAGCACCAAAACAGGCTATGTTACTGTTGTATAGAAGCTGTTAGCTGTAACATTCACTTTATTCCTATATACAGATTCTTACCCTTCAATTAATAAAACAAGAAGGTCCACTACCTGCTTCATTGATAATATATAGCAGTTAGTAAAGCTTAAAATGCACTTATATGCAAAACTTAAATGTTCCTGATATCTATCGATCTTACAGGAAAATTTATAGTTGCATTTGGTATTGAATGTTAAAGTGAGTAGGTAGCGTGCTGAGAAAAAATTCACGTAAATGCAGGTTAATACGTCTATTCCTTTATAGTGAACCTTTTCTTGAAAGTGAATAGGTTAAGTGATTTTTTTTTGAATTGAGGACAATAACAGGTTCAACAACTATGTCAAGTATCTTTTAAATTTTGAATGGAATTAAATATATAAAAAACATTGCAAGTTTGATAAGTTGGAAACAACTGATGTTATTAAGTGTGAGATAATGGATTAATTTAGTCTGTGAACACATATGTTACAGAGAATAATTACAATCAAATCACTTCGTATCCTATGGATGAATTGAGTCCCCTCTTCCCTCAGGCAACAGGAGACTAACTGAAAAGCAATGACAGAGAAATGACCCAACAGCCTGGACTGTATGAGAGATTAAATGAAATTCCTTATTGTAGATGGACTGGCATTCACCTTTGTTTAAGTAGTAAATATTTATGTTTTTTCTCTCTTGTCTGCTTCTACACGCTAAACAAAATATTTGTGTCACATAACAGGTGTTTGCCATGTTTGTTCAAAGTTAAACAGTAAGTGATGTTGGCTGTGAACTATCCTTAGAGGCTGAACCATGCCCTCAGCATCACAGCTTACACCTTGAGAATGGAAAAGGAGAGGTGTTTATAGAGAAAGGAGAACATTCCTCATGGGAACAAAGAGGATCAAAATTACCATCACGTGAGCAGAAGGCAGATGCAAGGCAAACCCCCTGTGTTTACCCCTGAAGTCACAGAAGCTGCCTGGGAAGCACTAGCACTTCTCTTCAAAAAGAGCTGCTAGCTCGTGCTCCTCACCTTCAGCTGGAGGGTTTGGGGGCTTTTTTTACCAAGTAAGCAGAATCCTGTCTCCAACCTTGTCTCTAGCTATTAGCACCTCCATCTGCCAATTTCTGTAATACCAGAGTATCTGTGCTTTGGCAGGCTAACTCCTGCAGAAACACAGTCCATGCTGCTGCCAACCTAATAGGCAGCAACACACAAGGGACTGAACAAATGACACCAGATCAGGGTCTATAGCAAGAAAAAACAGAACAAGAAATAAAAGATCACTTGTAACAATAAAGCATAAAAGTCACACCATAGCCAGCATCAAGATTTCCTTAACTATTACCTTAAATGGAAAAAAAAACAAAAATAAAACCAAACCAAAAAGACAACCCACACAACAACAACAAAACAAAACCCCAAGAACCTCTAAGCCATTAAATATAAAACTAAAACAACAAAAAAGTATTGTATTATTAGCAAGTTTTCTTGTAGAGGTTTAAAACCTATTCCATCAACCTGCCTACATCTAATTGGTGTGTGTTTATGAAAAGGGATGAGTAATGAATGACTGCTTTTCAGATTTGCTGTTACTTTTCTTGTATTGGGCATTTTAGCCCCCCTTTTTTCTTACCCTCAAACAGATGCAAACAAAAATGTTGTGCATCTTCCCATAATTTATATGGTCATCTATGGTAACAGTGCAGAGCATTTATAAGGCCTTTTAGCTTGCTTTCTTTAATGGAAAAGCTATTAAAATGAGCAGCAGATATATTGAATACCTCACATAGTATGGAAGTAAGGCCATTAACCCAAATAAGTTTTAATTTTTTCATTTCTTACAGACACTTTTCCTCTGCTGCACCTGAGTTCCGTTCCCTTCTCCACTACTAAACACATTCAGGCCCTAAGGTCTATAGAATACTTTTGAAAAATCTTTTTAACGCCAGGGCTGAAATTGTAGTTTGAAGGCTAAAGGATATATCCCTGTCTGCAACATGTGCTGTGTCATCCCATGGTGGTACTTTACAGTAATTTTTACAGTAAATTACTTCATGCAAAATCCCATAGACTTAAGGTATCAGTTTTTGAGCATAGTATCCCCTTTAAAATTATATGTGCACTAACTGCTCAGCTCTTGGGTTAGGAATTTGTTTACCTTTTCATCTCTGCATTGCAGCATACTGCCCTGCTAAGTTGCCCAGCACAGCCATTCGTGTAGTCATACCCTGAGAACTGAACTGTTGAAAAGATCTACCTTAAAAATAACCCAGGAAAATAAAGCAGCTTGAGGATTTTGTTAAAATATGATAACTTCCCTGATTTATTTAATGCAGTGATTGTTTAAGCTGTTTTGGAGGACTCAAGTAAAAGTGTGCAGGTAAAAATTGTAAGTGATAGGGGCCTCAGGCAGAAGACCAAAAATATTGTAAGCCATTAATGTCACTGATCAGCCGAGAACATCAACCTACTCATTCCTTTGCTAGCATGCCTCTCTGCTCACAGGAGCTAATTTATTTCAAACTACCCATTTATGTTATATTAACCCAACTTGGACTATTAGTTTACAACCTTTATTTAACTTGAAGATTGCCATCTCCTTTTTCAAACTAAAACAGGTCTCGACTGCTTTAAAGCTGGTCCCATCTTTATTTCAGAAATACATTAATTAGTTTAATAAAATGCATGGCTTTTCTGAGAAATCCTTATTTTCCTACAGAGTATGTGGTTAACAGGCTGGCAAGTTAAGTTCTAGTAAGTAGGATATATTTCTCCAACCTCTTAATCATCTTGTCTCAAGTTTTCTCTGGAAAACTAGGTCTGTTGCAGGAAAAATGACCACTATTTCCCCCCCAGGGAGAAGGGTTCCCTTATATCGATTTTTTTATCTTCCTTGATCTAAAATAAGCCCTCAACTTTACCAGTGAAGAAAACCAGAACTCAAAGGTAACTCCTCTCACTACTTGCTCACAGAAAGATGTAAAGATGTAAAATCTAGAGGTCCGGGGCATTGCCACACTTTTCTGCAATTAGAAATTTTAAGTAATTTTCCTCCCAAACACTGTTTTTCTCATCATTTTGAAACAGAAGAAAATTAAAAGAAATCAAACATCTAGACGAGATAAATAAACAAATTAATCACAATGATGGGAGGTTCCTGTTCTTAGACCCTTCTATATATACTATCTATGCACCTATATGTATGTCTGCATATAATGATATGGGGTGTATTTCTACCCACACCTTCTAGATCACGAAAAAAAGGATAAAACTGGTACTCATCATCAGGATTTTGTGTTGGTAAAATTTTTGTGACACACCATTTCTCCAGTTCCCAAAGACGTTGGCAACCAGTATCTGCTGCATAATACATGTATTTTTGCCAAAAGAACAGAGCGACACAGTTTGGCAGTGCACAAATTGTAATCAAGAGTCAATAGAAACAAATGTACTTTCAATCTGTGCATAAATCAGTAGGTTGCTCTGTTTACTGAAGCCAGACCTAGGAAAACAAGTGTATGTACAAGGGAAAGCCCATATCTACTGGCAGGTAAAACTTACAGTGAAGGAACAGATGTTCATCAAGGACATTCCAATACTACAACAACTGCAACAAAATTCTAGTTAATGGAAGATATGCAGCAGAAATGAGGCAGTGCTCAGAAGGAAAAAGAATTATCAGTCACATAGGAAATAAGAGGTAGATGGGACCTGGGTGAAATTGCTCTGAGAGCACTATGCAGTATGGCAGGAAAAAGACTTTATAGGAGCTACTCTTACTATGAAGATAAGTTTTACCACAGTGATGGTTAATGAAGAATCAGCTTGGACACTAGACTACCAAATTTCCTGAAAGAAGAAATGCAGTGAATATAAAAAGACTAAAAATGGCTTTAGGTGAGCAGTCTTTTCTCTACCATCAGAAAGCCCAATAAAATAAAAAAAAAAATCAGGCCTTTAACTTGCTTTTAACATCTACATTATGTCCCAACAGCTTAATACACTTCCTCTCAGTAAGCATATTAAAGAAAAAGAAAAAGAAGATGGACCAATAAATTAATTCACATAGATACAAAATTTCTTAAAATAGTTGCTGATGTACTTATGCTCCTGACTGCTGCAATGCTGAAAGACTAATTAAAAGGAGAAAAAGAGAAGATAGTACCAAAATGTTCCATTTCCTGCAAGGTCACTCTTAAAAATTATTACTATAATCCAGGTAAGGTTGCACTCCTTAAAGCTCTTTTGGCCAGTTTGTTCACATTTTCTTATTTAATGACAATACTCAGCCTGGTATTATTTAACTCTATCATTCAGACAAAATGATGCATCATCTAAAAATATTAACATAAATTTCGCTATAGAGGATTAAAACTGAAGTAGTTCTATCCAAATTAATTTAGGTAAGTATACTAGATAAATAAATCAGCACCCTTCAACTCTCAGAAAGCACTTCAAGCAATTTAAAGTCATTAAAAATACTTTTAGTTCCAACATTCTGGCTCTTGGAACAGTCTTAATGGTTATACGACAGTATGTTCTACTACTGGCTGCATGGCTTTTATTACATGCCCTGATCTATTTGATGATCATAGCAGCTTTTTAGAGAACTACAAAGAAAAGCTGAAATAATGAATTATTTTTCAGACAAGTCTAATAAAAGTGTTAATCAAAAATACCATAAATGTCAGAAGCTCTCATAAATCCTACATTTTATATATTCGTGTTTCTAAACCTTCAACCAATGGAATAAAAATCTCGGGGGGGGCGGGGGGGGGGGGGGGGGGGTGAGAGACGGGGGGG